>BCKB01000004.1:820870-1011367 GCA_001950555.1 Pichiaceae sp. JCM 15000 | reverse complement strand
CCTGGTTTGGCTGGTCCTCCTGGTTTGGCTGGTCCTCCTGGTTTGGCTGGTCCTCCTGGTTTGGCTGGTCCTCCTGGTTTGGCTGGTCCTCCTGGACTAGCCGGTCCGCCTGGATTAGCTGCTCCATCCGGATTAGCTGCTCCACCTGGCCTCGATGCCCCTCCAAACACACATTCTAAATCCTCTCCAAAAAAATAGCAATAATAGATCATCGTATAATGTCTCTTCCTTATATCCCACAGAGTATAGCACCTGCTATCACAGTAACGCATGGCGATTGCAAGTTTGCAACATACCTCTGGCGTACTAAAGCGCCTTACAAAGGTCGGATCATATTTATACACGGCTATAGGGACAGCCAAGAGATCTACTATTGGGCGTTCGAGCAACTGATGGCAGCGGGCTACGACGTGTTCTATTTTGACCAAAGAGGCGAAGGCAACACTGTCCTGACAGACGGCTCGAAAGGAACTACGGACGACGAAAAGGCGTTCGAAGGAGTGGACTTCTTCGTGGAATACAATTTGAAACAGTTGAAGCAAGAGAGCAAGCCTAGCAATCTGGCTTTCCTGACAGTATCGATGGGAGGAGGTATTGGGCTGAATTATGCTGCTATCGGCAAGCACATTGACAAGATCTTTGCTGAGGTTAACATAGCACCGCTGGTTTTGCTGCACGAAAAGACGTACCCTGGAATAGTCGTGGAATGGATATCGAGAATACTATGCTGTATTCCATTCTGCAAGACGATCAAAGTGAAGACGGAGGTGAAACCTGAGTATATCAGTGCGGATCCAGCGGTTGTCGAGTACCTGGAGGAAAAGAGCAAAGAGCCATTGTATGGTACGGTGATCGAAGCGCGCGATTTCATTCAGAGAGGCCGTCGGTTACTGACTCCGGAGTACTACGAGAAGGTGGACAAGAACCTGCCGATTCTGATCTGCCACGGTGATGATGATAAAGTGAACGATTATGAAGGTAGCCGGGAATTCATCGAGAAAGTGAACGGAGTGCCTGGAATGAAGAACAAGCAGCTGATAGTGTATCCTGGCGGACAGCACGTGTTGCTGGCGGATGCCAAGCCGATCAGAGACAAATGTATGAAGGACTTGTTGGCATTCTTGGCCAAGTACGAGGTGAAATAAACGTAATGTATGTCATAATTCATAATCTTATAGTAAAGCGCACTAACAGCTGTCGTCATCGGAGCTGCTATTCTCATGGTCGGCCAGCGAGCAATCCAACAACTTGCGGGTACAGTTGAGACAGCTTGTGGAACCATCCACCTTGACGCATTTGATTTTCTTGAACCGGCACATGCGGCAAGAAGTCTTTTTGGAGATGCGACGAGCAGCAGATGCCTCGAGAGGCTCGACCTGTTGCAACTTCTCGGACTTGTTGAACTTGATGATGTCGTTTCTGGTGAAACCCTTGGAGAACTGGCAGTGCAGTCTCTTATTGCCGCAAGCAGTACATGGCTTGAACTTGAGGTAGGAGAGGTTGCCAAGCTTATGCTTGGTAGCCACTCCGTCAGGACCACGGAGAATCTTAAAGTACTGGTAGCCTGTGCGAGGGTCCTCACAGATAAAGTCACAGTGTGCGATGATCGGCTGGTGTGTGTCGCGGTGCGAGTTGGAAGAAGCGAGCGTGGTGATTTCGGGAGGCAGTTGTGCGAGCACGACTATCTCGCTATCACATTTGATCTTACGGGCGCGGCAGCAGTCACAGGAGGGGCCAGACCGTTGGCGCTTTGTAGAGACGGAGGGAGAAGCCAGCTTGATTGCGACAGGTCCCTTCTTCCCGCTAACACTGTTCCGGTAGCGGTATTTGGCAGAGGCACGCGACACGGGGCCGTCTTCACTGCTGCTTGAATCGGACAGAGACTCGGGAGAGTTTGGTGCCGAGGAAGAGATAGAACTGGCGCTGCTTGCCGGAGCCATTGCACCGGAAGCATCGTTTCCCAAACTGGCGGAGCTACTCGACTGGGACAACGATGAAATGGAGGAAGTGGGGCTCACCGCAGGCATCGGCTGTAAGGTGGCCGTCTGGACGAGCAAGTCCAGCTTGGACCTGTAACGGGGAACCTTTGCCGCTATGTGGGACTTGGAAGCGTGTACGAGAGCGGCCTTGGCCGGCTTGGTGGCCGGCACTAGTCCGAGGATTGGTGCAAGCCCAAATGGTCTCGTGGTAGCATAAGTCGTGGGGATGTTCGTGTTCATCTTCAACGAGTAGAAGCTCAGGTCGGTTATCGACGAGGAGTCCGACCGTCGAATGTAGTTAGGAGTACACATCGCTCAGTCACTGATGTTAAGCCAAAAACGTCAATTTTCCCCTGGACAACGTAGTGATATATATGGGGCCTGAATTTCAAAAGAAACGACCGACGCAGATATCGTTCAATGACTCTGGGGGAGCTCGGAGAACGGAAGGGAGAATCTTTTCGACATGCAACCCGATCCCACTGCACCCTTTACTGATTAGGCGTTCCGACTCCGTTCTCCGAAATGGCCGCTATCTTCCATCCGAACAATCTGGGAGGTTTCCGCCCGTGATTCGTCTACCGCACTGGGCCGATGGGTCGGAGTTGGTTGTCGGTACCGGTTCCCTTGGCCTCTGCAACCCCGTTTCCCCGGTGGGGACTGGTGCCGTAGGCTTTGTAGGGGGGCTCTGGACGTGGCACACAGCCTTTTTTTTCTTACAACTACATCGCATGCCTTCGGAACATTGTACTTCTAAATATGGACGATGTCCGTACGAGCAACGCAAAACTGCGTAGTGCACGGGGCCGTCTTAGCATAACCCTCTCTTCAAGGGGAGTATCGGAACAACTTATTGCGAGCACAGCCTGGGGGAAAATGGTTTTTCACTAGGGGGCACCAAGAACGGGGGAGCAGAGGCCGTTGGCCGATCTTGGTGCCCTATCTTCCAACAGGTAGCCGATATTCCAACAGGCAGTTGAACTTACAACAGGTAGGCAAGAGCAACAGCGCCCAATCCAAGGCCGTAGTAGCCTGGGGTCAAGAAGTCAGCTCCAGCAGAGGAAGAAGCAGAATCGGAGCTGCTAGTACTGTTAGAAGAGCCGTTGGACTCAATCGACGAGACAGTGGTGGTTCCGTTGGACACAGAAGTAGAGCTGACAGTGTCGTTGGAGTAGGCAGTGCTCGAGGACTCCTCAGTGCTGGACTCTTCGTCGTCACCTTCCATCAGAGAAAGGGCCATCGTAGTTCCGTCATCCATCGTCATGATCTCCGATCCGTCCTCAGACGACGAAGACTCGGCAGCACCCAGGTGGACAATGGTAGCAAGTAGGGCAATAGAAGTGAACTTCATTGGAGAGAGGAAGGAGAATATACCAGGTCAAATTTTGGGGCCCCCTCGTCCCTTCCTCTCTCTATTTAACGAATTGCCGCACTGCAGCAGGAGCATTTCTGTCTCAACGGCTCGCTCAAGTCGCTAGTGGCCTTGCTGGTCTACTTGGTGGTCGTCTCGCTGCCCATACTACATCTTACACCTCAACAAAACTTGTCGCATCCATCGTCCTACGTTCCTTCTAACTCAGATCTCTCGTTTCACTTCGAATCACTTATATACAATGGAGGAAGGGTTATTTGCTCGTCTCTCCCTTCAGGCATACTTTTCGTGCAACTTGCGCTGCTGGTCCCACCGTTTCGTCAGCTTCTTCTGCGCACTCTTGCTCAACTCCTCGCCCGAGGCGTCCTTCGTAGGTATTCCCTTCTCGTCCCATTCACTGTAAAGCTTGCGGCTCTCCTCGTCCTTAAACATCTGTTCGGGCTCAATCGATGCCTTCTTTTTCAATTCCAACTCCTTTGCATCGTTGGCCTTCTTCTGAGCCTCCTTCTTCTTCCTCTTAGCCTCAGCGATGGCCTCAGTCTCTTGCTGTTGCTTCACCAGCTCGTCTCTTTCCTGATCGCTAACAAATTTGACCAGAGATGCCTGGCCTTTGCTGCGATCATCCAAGACCACGTTCACTGACAACAGATCCTTGTCTCTCAGTTCATCACACAACTTCAATAGTTCTGTGTTGTGCGTGGTGATCGAGTTCTCTCTCACACTGTCACGGAACTTGGACAGCAACTGAACGTACGGCATGGCAACGTCTTCCACTGAAGATCCGCCGATACCGGAATCACCGTCCTGCCAGCCGAGTCTGTCGGTACGTTTGTCGAATCCAAACACATCCATAATCCTCGTCACGTAGTAGACGATTTGTATCAGTATGTCCACGCGTAGCTCGTCACCAGCACCTGCAATGTATGTGTTAGCCTGCGACACGAGGTCTGCCAACGATCTGATGGCAACAGGTGTTCCCAGGTTGTCACACAGAGCAGCATGAACTTTCTTCTGGGTCTGGCCCAGTTGACTAAACAACTCCTTCTCTGCAGGTCCGTACTTCTTGCTAGCGTGTCCGCTTTGCGAAGCTGTCTCTGCGTTCAACGCGCGCACTTTCTGGAAGAACTTTCCGAAAGACGAGATCATACTCTTAGCCTCCTGGATAAGGCTCTGCTTGAAGTCCATCGGATTGTTCCATTGCACCAATGCAAAGCACATTCTCATCTCACGTGCGGTATACTTGGCGAGAGCTTCATCGATTGTGATAAAGTTCTTTAAGCTCTTGCTCATCTTCTGTCCTTCAATATGCAAGTGTCCCGTGTGCAAAAAGTAGTCCACCCACTGCTGACAGTCGAAGTGTGCCTCGCTCTGAGCCATCTCATTGTCGTGGTGTGGGAATGCCAGATCAATACCACCCGAATGGATATCCATGCCTTCACCAAAGAAATCCGATGCCATCACCGAACATTCAATGTGCCAGCCTGGTCTACCTTGTCCCCAAGGTGAGTCCCATGCAGGCTCGCCTGCCTTAGATGCCTTCCACAGTGCAAAGTCTGATGGGTTCAACTTGGACTCGCGGTTATCTAACGAGAGAGAACCTTCACCATCCTCAATCAAGTCCATGTCACCCTTCGACCATGGTTGGCACTTGGCGTAGAAGTGATGAGGATCGTTGTCAAACTTGGCAGTGTTGAAGTAGACGCTGCCATCCTTCGTGGCATAAGCGTAACCTTGATCGACGATCTTGGCAACAAATGACACAATCTCTGGAATGTACTCAGAGACACGAGTCACGATCGTCGGTGGACGAACATTCAGACGTCTCATATCCTCGTCATACCGTGCTTCCCAGTAGGCCGAGCAGTTACGGAAGATTGCTGGGTCTGTAACTGTGGCACCTTTCTCTCTGTCCAAGATTGGCACAATCACGTCTTTAATCTGGCTGGCGAAATCCTCGTACGAGATCTTGCCATCTTTGGCTTGGCTGATCGACGATAGTGCAGTGTTGACGGCCTTGACATGCATCGGGAACTTTGGCTTGGTCAGCCCGATCGCCTTGAGATCTTGACCGGCACTCCATTCGGCAAACCCGCTCAGATCTCCAGTGAACTCCGGCACGTTCTTCTTGGCGTACTCTGCCACGCCTTGCTCAGCCTTGGCTATGAACTCGCCCGTGATCTTCCCATCAAAAGGCTTCGTATACTGGTCAAATAGGTACTCCCTGCGAGCTTGGATGATGATCTTATCGTCAATGTCGGTGACATTCTGAACGAACTTGACATTATAATTGAAGTAGTCCTCAAGAATACGTCTGTTGATATCGATTGTCACATAGTTTCTTGCATGGCCCATATGACTCACGTTGTACACGGTTGGTCCGCACGAGTACCATGTTACCTGGTCCGGAGACCGTGGAATGAACTCGACTTTGTCATGAGTCAGACTGTTGAATAGTTTCAACACTGGATAGTCGGCCGGAACTTCCGTCTTCGGCCTTATCCAATACGTCTCCTGCTTGTTGTTGCTTGCTGACAACGGGGCTGTGGCTGCTGGTGTCGACATCTTTGGTTTCTTGAGTGACTTTAATGAGTTCTTCAAGAAGCTAATGAGCATAAGATGAAGAAAAATCTTTCACTTGGAGCGTATCGATAACGCCATAGAGTCTACGTGCTACCACTATAAACGGTCTGGCATTGTGCCACCCCAAACTCCCCAATTTGTCCTTCAACTTGTATTCTAAGTGGAACTAGCACATTTCTTCCTTCTACATTCCCCCATATAAACCTGATCCTTACTATATCAGTATCAATATTCAATCCCATTTTTCACCCCCACAGATGAGCTCTATTTATAAGCTGTCGATATCTGGAATTCGATCGTTTTCAGACGAATCCCAGGAGACCATCCAGTTTGGCAAGCCTCTGACGTTGATTGTGGGTACCAATGGTTCTGGTAAGACAACGATCATCGAATGTCTGCGATTCGCCACCACGGGGGAGCTCCCGCCAAACACGCGCAATGGCGCGTCGTTCATCAACGATCCCTCATTACACGCTGCCAATGCCACCAAGGCCCAGATCAAGCTGGCGTTCCAGAATCTGAACCATGTCAGTATGATCCTTTCCAAGTCTATCATGGCGTCGCGCAATCTCAAGTCTCACAATGTGTCTTTCCAGACGAGAGAGAACCAGTTGATGGCGATCCACCACGGAGAACGCCAGACAGTCAGTTCTAAAGTGGCCGATATCGAGCAACTTGTGCCGGCCCAGCTCGGTGTTTCGAAAGCTGTGCTCACATACGTGATCTTCTGCCATCAGGACGACAGTCTGTGGCCGATCAGTGACTCTGCTACGCTCAAGAAACGGTTTGATGAGATCTTCGACTCTGTCAAGTTCATCAAGGCATTGGAAGAGATGAAGAATTCCACCAAGGCCTTAAATATAGAGATCAAAGTGCTCACGAACGACGTGGCGCACTTGAAAAATGATAAGGTTAGGGCCGGTCAGAAACGCCAGTCCGTTGAGTCCTTGAAAGCTCAGTCGTCTCGACTCACTGGCAAGATGAACGAGGTTCAGCGCTTAATAGAGGCCGATGATGTTCAACTGGAGCAGCTTTACAAGACGAAGCAGGACTATGAACGGACTCTAAGCCGGTTGGACTCGATGAAACAGCAACAGGCCGATCTTGAGAGGCATATTGACAGGCTTCGGAGCACTGTCAAGCTGTTGAACGAACCTAGAGACCAGTTGCAGGCTAAGCTCGATGATTTTGCCAACTTCATGGCCCAAAAGCACAAGCAAGCTGAGGCTATTCAATTGCAGATGACTCAAGAGACGGGTTCTATAAGTGCCCTGAGAGAGAAGCAACAGGCCAACACTTACAAACGGGGCAAGTTGGAGTCTCTCTACGAAGTTTATCAGAAGAACAAGTCGCTGCTGGATGATCTCGACTGCTGTACTAAGAGCGATTTTATAGAGCTCGAGCACAAGTTCTCAGATGGGTCGTTGAAACTGAAAGAACTTCAAGATGACTCTACTTTTGAGCTGTCCACCATCAAAGAGGAGATCGCCAAGGAGCAGCAGCATTCCGAGTATTTGGAGATTGACTTGAAGCAGACAGGTACTAACAAAGCTGAAATGCAGTCGACACTCGCTTCAATGCATGACAATTCGATCAGGTTGGATGCAGCCAAGACCGAATTGAATGCCAAGGAACACCGGATAGAGCAATTGAAGAGCCAGGGTTCTATCGATGCTATCTCTTCCAAGATTGATGAGGCCAAGGATTCTGAGCAGGCCAATGAACGGTTATTGGAGGTCATTCGTAAGAAGATGGGTCTTTCACGGCAAAACGAGGAGATGCAATCCAAGAAGCGGATTCTCGTTGAGTTGAACGATAAAGCTGCCCGGAATATTGATGCTACCACCAAGAAGCTTGCAAACACTGTGACATGTTCTCCTTCTGAATACAGTTCTGCTGTCAATGATGCCAGCAAAGAGGTCGCTGGTCTGAGAAAGAAGTTGGAGCAACTTAAGTTACGACAGGCAGAGCTCAAGTCCAATTCAGGCAAAGAACAACTTCGGCTCGACAAGATCGAGGCCAAACGACTCAATATACGTATCACGCGGGTGGCTGCGCAGTACGAAGTGTCATACTCGGAGAAGTTGGACATCGATCATTTTGCAGATGCTTTAGGTGAAGTCGAAGATGACTACGATATTGATTTTGCCACCATCAAGAACTATGAGGCCTATGTTGCGTTCAACAATCGTGCCTTGGAGATTGCTCGGGAAAAGAATGCCTGCAGTCTTTGCCACAGGGAATTCCACAATCATGAGAAGTCCAACTTCTTGGAGTTGCTTGATAAGCAGAACAAGAAACTCTCCGATAGCACTGAAGCCACAAAACTATTGAAGCAGAAGGAGACTCTATTGAAGTCGATGCGTGATGTTGCCAAGGATGTTTCCAAGGCTGATGACCTCAAGGCAAGTATACCCTTGCAAGAGAAAGATGTTGCTGCCAAGGAGAAGGAGTCTAATCAGGTTGCTCAGGACATCTCTGAACGTTCCAAGCAGTTTGATGCTGCTCTACGGAAAGAATCTCAACTTCAGAGTGTCTCTGGAGACATTAGTAATATCATACAGATGCAGAATGACGTTCAGGAGAGAGAGGAACAGATCAAGAATATTGACGAAGCCAGCAACGGTCCCGTCTACTCGTATGAGGATCTCGAGAAGGAGGAGAAGAGTCTTCGCAAGAAGCAGACTGAGATTAAGTTGCAGATCAATGACCTCATGGATCAGAAAGATCTGGAGGCTAACCGCTGGACGGTTCTTGTGAACAGCAAGAATGATCTTCAATTGAAAGTCAAGACGTTGGAGATTGAGTCATTAGAGAAAGTGAACCTCGAAAAGTCCTTGAAAGAGGCAGAGGAGCAATTGTCGTCGTTAAGTTCTGCGCTTGATGAAAGTAAAAGCAAGCAGTCAAAACTGCAGGCCAGCTACGATAAGAACAACGACAAGTATACAAAGCAGATTGCCAAACTCAAGAAGAAACTGGATGCTTTGGAGGTCGAGGTCAACGATAAGAAGAAAGCTCGCGATGAACACGATAGATTGACGAAGGAAATTGACCAGTACGAGACTGAAGATGCTCCGCAGTTGCAATTGTGTCAGGAGCTGTCCGATCAGTACAAGTCAGGAATTGACGAGCTGGTTCCTAAAGTTGAAGCTTTGGAGGCAAAGCATTCAACGCTCGAGAAGGAGATTGCCAATGCATCTGGAGAAGAACGGAACATCTTGGATAATGTGGAGTTGATTTCATTGGAGCAGCAGTTGATCGACCTGAAAGAGGATATTTCACAGTTGGATGTCGAAAAGGCTGAGGCGGAAAGAGAAGAGTTTGTGCTTCAGAGCAAGAAATTGCAAGATGAGCAGACAGAACACCGGCGGCAGTATGCGACTATGGTGGGTGAAAACACGCAGCTTCAGAGACAGATCGATGAGCTCGGTAGAGAAATGGTTCGCGACTACAGCGATGTGGATAGCAAGTATGCGGAACAGTATGCCAAGTTGCAAACGAAACTTGCGCTCGTTGCCGATCTGGGCACCTGTTACAAGGCTACAGATGAAGGAATCATGAAGTTCCACCAGCAAAAGATGGAGGAGATCAATAGGATCATCGACGAGATCTGGAAGAGGACTTACACGGGTAATGACTTGGAGTCGATTGTGATCAAGGCAGACCCTGTGGCGGCCAAGACTCGTACTACGGGCAATATTCGAGCACATAGGTCATACAACTATCGTGTGGTCATGGTCAAGAATGGTGTGGAGTTGGATATGCGTGGTCGTTGCTCGGCAGGTCAGCGTGTGCTGGCCTCTATCATCATTCGGCTGGCCCTCTCTGAGTGTTTTGGTTTGAATTTCGGTATGATAGCACTCGATGAGCCAACGACCAACCTTGATGAGGAAAACATCGAATCCTTGGCCAAGGCATTGAGTTCGATCATCCAGCTACGGTCCGTCCAACGGAACTTCCAATTGATTGTGATCACTCACGATGAGAAGTTCCTCAGATACATGGATGCATCCCAATTTACCGACCATTACTACCGTGTCTCGCGTAATGAACGGCTCTACTCGACGATCAACAAAGTGCGGATCGCAGCACTGGAATGAATGTGATGTAATTAATGCTAATGTTAAACCTGGTATAGTTCGCGCTCTTTCTCCATCTCTGCAGACACTTTCTTGCAAATGTCTTCGCCATTCGCTTCGTTCCAGAGCCATAAAGCATCCAGCGCGTAGTTGCGCACTGTTAGATTCTTCTCTGTATCTGCTGCGCTCTGATTTAACAGATCCAGGATCTCTAGTTGGATGATGAGCTCCCAGCACTTCTTCTCAAAGATGCCCTCAGTACCTTCTGCTTTCCGGTTCGTCTTATCGTCGGAAACCTCCGTGACACTGTAACACAGCTTTCCCAACTTGTACATGATACGTCCGAGGGTTCTGCTTGCCATTGATCGCTGTCCAGGGTACGTCGAACGAAGGTACTCGGAGAGCTCTGGTAGTGTATAACCAGGCAGCTCCGGGTGCGCCGAATGGTGGTGTAATCCCTGAGCAGTATCCTCTGAGTACTTGCCTATGTTTTCTGATGTGATGATGTTACCGTCAAAGTCGAATCGAAGGTCGTCCAAGGAGTCGTAGCTGACTTCTGCAGGCACCTCTGGGATCTTATTGGACATCCATGACAACTGCGTAGGGTTTGTGGGCAAGTCTGGGAAGTACTTGTCGTGCAACTTATCGTTGAAATCAGGGTCATCAAGCTCTATCTTCTCGTACTGGTCCTTGCGCTTGGAGAAACGTGCCTCGTCGATGATCTTCTTGGCCGATTCGCTAGAGATCTTCACAGCATCGTCGTAGGAAGGACCTTCGTCATCCAAGTATTCTATATCTTCCCAGTCATCGTCAGCAGTAGATTCCACTGGAGGTTCTGCGTACTTTACAGTGGCCTCGTTACTGAAACGAACCTTCTTTGAGCTGGATCTGGATTTCGACTGTTCTGGCGGAGTTTGAGATTCTGCAGCGGCCTTCGGTTCTGACACCTCTAGTTTCGGGTCAACAACTTCTAACTTCGGCTCAGTCTTTCGCTCTGCTGGCGTTCCATCTCTATAACCTCCTATCCATGTGCCATTGCCCTCAATGGTTGGGATAATATCCTCAACGGCCTTGCCATACTTTTCCTCACTCCGTTTCGTCAATATCTCTAGAGCTCTAGAGCTCAACGTTTGAACCAATTCTCTCTTGGTCTCTTCACGCTCGGTCTCATTCATATTCTTCAAATATGTTGAGTTTTGGCGGCTGATTTGATCCTCTTCAGGCTCTGATTTGATATTCTCCGCAACCACTGCATCGGAGATGGATGACATCCCCTTCTGCTTTAGTCTACTCCTCCATTGACTTGGATGTTTCTTATGTGCCTCTGGAAACCCGTTATTGGTACTGGTCCTGGGCGTCTGGGCCTTTGGAGGCTCTGCCGACGAAGTATCGTGCTCGACGATATCACCTAGAAGATCCATGAAGGTTTAGAAATTTTGAAGAGGGCCCAGTTCGGGTTTTTTTTCCAAAGAAGGGCTCCAGTAAAATAAATTTGCCAAAAGAGTCATCACCTGTTGACCTTTATACACAAGTATGGCTAGAGGATTCTATGCATCCAACATTGATCAGTTGCCTCCAGATGCGCTTTTCGGCATCAAGGAGAAGTACAATAAGGATCCAAGAGATTTCAAAGTCGACCTGTCTCTAGGAGCCTACAGAGACAACGATGGTAAGCCCTGGATCTTGCCATCGGTGAGATTGGCAGAGAACCTACTTCAGAATTCCGCTGATTACAACCACGAATACCTGCCCATCAAGGGATTGCAAGCATTGACTACTGCTGCTGCTGGAGTGATTTTCGGCGAGGATTCTCCTGCTATCGCTGAGAACAGAGTCGTTTCGATCCAATCTCTTTCGGGAACTGGATCGTTGCACATTGCTGGAGACTTCCTTTATAGGTTCTACCAAGAGAAGGGAGTGAAAGGATCCGACATTAATGCCACTACAGTGTATCTTCCAGATCCAACATGGGCTAACCATGTGCAGATCTTCGAAGCTAACGGATTGAAGGTTGCCAAGTATCCGTACTGGGACACCGAGAAGAAGTGCCTGAAGATCAAGGAGTTTGTCGCTGCCATCAAGGCTGCACCACAGGGATCTGTGATTCTGCTCCATGCTACTGCCCAGAACCCAACCGGTATGGACCCTACGCACGAGGAGTGGCTTCTGATTTTGGACGCAATCTCCGAATCTGGACATCTGCCTCTTTTCGACTGTGCCTACCAAGGGTTCACCACCGGTGATCTTGCAGAGGACGCCTGGTCAGTGCGTAAAGCTGTTTCTGGCAATTACAACTTCCCAGGAATCGTCGTGTGCCAGTCGTTTGCCAAGAACTGCGGAATGTACGGTGAAAGAGTTGGAGCTTTCCACATCGTGCTCCCTGAATACAACGCTGCGTTCAGTTCTGCTGTGTCGTCGCAACTGGCTAAAATCATGCGCTCAGAAGTGTCCAACCCTCCAGCATACGGTGCCAAGGTCGTCACCCTCGTGTTGACCAAGCCTGAGCTCCGTCAGCAATGGGAGAAAGATCTCATCACGATGTCCTCTCGTATCCGTCTTATGAGACAGGCTGTCTTGAAAGAGTTGCAGGCACTCGGTACTCCAGGTGATTGGACCCACATCACTAAACAGCGTGGAATGTTCTCTTTTACTGGACTCGCTGCTGAAGAAGTTGATCATCTAGCTGAAGAGTACGGTGTCTATATGGCCAGAAACGGCCGTATCAGTCTTGCCGGACTCAACGACAGCAACGTCAAGTACTTCTCAAAGTGCGTTGATGAAGTTGTCAGAAAACACCGTGGCGTTGCTTAAGTTCACGGCTCATTTAATAGTTTCTACTCCTGGTCCATTACCAAATTTGTCGGACCCTGAATCAATTGTTATAGATAACATAGCCCAACGGAGTAATTAAACAGAACAATCATGGTGATTCAAACCTGTTTCGGTAGTTTCGTTCTATGCTGCTTATCTCGCAGGCCTCGCTACGTCACTACGCACCCTTCGTCTAATCTTGCTCTGTTCGCCTACTCAACCAATTCGCATGTGGAAATTTCTCTTGGTATAAAAACAGACACGATCTCCAACTAACCTCTTTTCCCATCAATGTCAAAAAGAAAGACCAGATCCAGTGGAGCACTACCCAACACGGAAGTCCCCGAGCCCAATTCTCAGGCTGTGTCAGACGAATCTGATTGCGAGGTTCCACCGCCTCAGTTGAAAAGAAGATCGTCGTCGATGTCTTCGATCTTCTCGCTCCATCAGGACCCGTTGCCACCTCCAGAGGAGGCAGATATCATAGCATTCCGGTCGGATGACCGCCATCTGTCGTTTCTCCGGCAATTGCACATGGCTGACTGTATCACGATGTTGAACGGGTTCTCCGGGTTCTATTCGATCATCTCTTGCCTTCGATTCGCCATCAAAGACGACTCAAACTACGTGATCCGGGCCGCCGTGTTCTGTTTCCTCGGAGGATTCTTTGACTTCTTCGATGGCAAGGTTGCTCGTATGAGAAACAAGTCCTCTCTCATAGGCCAAGAGCTTGATTCTTTGGCAGATCTAATTTCGTTCGGTGTTGCCCCTGCCTGTATTGCCTTTTCCATTGGTGCCCAGTCCACAGCGGATGTTCTCAATCTAGCATTCTTTGTGCTGTGTGGTCTCGGTAGACTGGCCAGGTTCAATGTCACCGTGGCTAACTTGCCTAAGGACGATTCGGGTAAGTCCAAGTACTTTGAAGGCTTCCCAATGCCAACGACTCTCTTCCCTGTTATGTGTATGGGTATTCTGGTTTCCCAAGGATACTACGGTGACAACATACCAGGCGGATTGCTGTGGCCGGGAACCATCTATGAATTGCATCCATTCAGTCTGAT
Organism: Pichiaceae sp. JCM 15000; assembly: GCA_001950555.1. Lineage (NCBI taxonomy): Eukaryota > Fungi > Ascomycota > Pichiomycetes > Pichiales > Pichiaceae > Pichiaceae sp. JCM 15000. The sequence continues at coordinate 997,485 of BCKB01000004.1, read as the reverse complement.
CTTCTTCTTCTGGGGATCTCTATTGATCTCCAAGAGTCTCCATGTTCCTAAGCCTTGAGGCACCCTCCAGTATGTACTTATAAACGATTTTCTTTGAGTTGGCGTTGTTTGACCCTGCTTCCGTTGGACTGTGGGTCGATTGTGCTCTGTGTATCTTCTTTGATCTGCTTTCTGAGGCTTCTCGATAGATCCATCGTAGATAGTTCCGTCATTGTAGAATGATCCATTCTGCTTAGTTCAAACGTTGCTTCAGGTGTGCTATGTGCCATTACCTTTAGCTTCCTGGTCGTTGATTTGGCAATGCTTTGCTTCTTTACCTTGGTCTTCGCCACCTTTGATGGTTGCGATTTTGGCTTCGACTTGTCATCTATATTCATACACCAAGCGTTGGCGTCAAGACCATACATTAAGGATCCAACAGACTCATTGAAGTCGGTCAGAGACTCGTGAGTCTGACTCAGTCGGCTCAGGCTATTGTTGATCGACTCCAATGCAGCCACCATCTTTTCCTGAATGGCCTTATCAAATAAGATAGGTCCATCCATGGTGGACTGCCATCTGTTATAAGGCGAAGATTGACATATCGATGGCGTAGAAGCCCCAGATTGCCGAGTTCTGGTTCTTCCCGGTGTCATAGGCATACAAAATACAATAAATACCCCATGTTCGGTTATATACAAGCAAGTGGCTTCGCGAATGGCTCGCTGCAGCTACTATCTTCTGGCAGGCAGGCAACTCCACGAATACTTCGCTAGAGCTACTCGTATCTTCTAGCATGCTTGATCTTCTCCATCTTAGGATCGACCCACATGTTCTTCTTGAGCACAACGCCGAGCAAGATCGTCGATGCGATGCACAACGAGAACCAGGTGATCAGATACTGCAAGTGGTTGTTCCTGTACTCTATGCGAGGGTTTCTTCCAATGGGCACGCCAGCTTCCATGAATTGAAGCGGTGAGAACTCTGCTGCATCGTCGTACACAACAACCTTGTCCGATGAGGCTTGAGTCTCGTCTATCTTCTCGCCGGCATTACCCCGATTAACCCAGGGAATCCAAGCTTTCCAACTTGTACTCTCGGTCCATTTTCCTGTACTCTCCAACTCTTTCTCCTTCTCGTTGTCTGTACCTTGGATCCAGTTTGGATGGTCTTTGAAGTCCTCGATTGCTTGCGCATACACCGGACGAGAATGTGTCTCTTCAGCCATTGCTGGAACGTCCACGAACTCGAACAGTGCTGCTCCCTTCTTATGGTCCATCTGCATCTTTCCCTTCTTAGGTGGGTTCTTGATCACCGCCTCGATGGTGATTGTGCCTTTAGGGCACGACAGATGCTGCAAGTTACGAGAGTCCTGGGCCAATTTCTCGGCAGAAATCCAACCTCTCTCTACTAGGATCTCTCCTGCTCCGTTGCTCTGGATGAACGGACAAACCAGGTAGTATCCCTTCTTGGACTCCTTCAAACGAGGACCCACAAAGATCTCTCTCGAATAGTCGAACTTGCCCGTCAAGTAGACCCGGCGATAACTATAGTCCTCGTTGATTTGCTCAACGGTGGCCGTCTTGGGCAGAGCCGTCGGTGGATACGTCAATCGGTCCTCTGCCTCGTTGATTAGCTTCGTTTTCCACTTGAGTCGCTTCACCTGCCAAACTCCAAGGAAGAACGTCACTACTGGGGCAATGCAGAGAAGCCCCAGCACCATGTTATGGGCCGCTCCGCTTCCTCCTTCTTTATTTAGATCTTTCTGAGACCTGATCGGGTCCCAGTCGATGTTGGGCGTCTTCACATGGGCATACCGACATGGTTGCACTAGTCCGACAATGCCAACCACTGACCGCCGCGGCTTGCACTGCAGTGCCAACCTTCTGACAGCAAACATCTGGTATGATAATGGGGTAGAAAATGGTTTTTTTTCTAGGTTCTTTTCATGTCGTGACGCGACCTTGCAAATGTCGTTGATCAGGCAGGAGTTCGATATTATTGGGGGGTCGGGACATCCAGAGAGGGAATTGGGGTTGTATCTATAGTTGTATTGATCACGGTTGGTCACATTAAGGTATTTTCTGGTGGATTCTTGAACTCAATTATATAGATTGGGGGGAATCTTCATATAATATATCTATTGATTTATATCTAGTGAAGCCTCAAGAAGTAGTTCTAGTGGTTGCTTCTCAATATTAGACAAGTTTTTCGTAAATGAACACCATAGAGGTCCATGATGAGGTTCATCTGCCAAGAAGAGACCTTCTAACTCTGCCACCTCCTCTGGCTTTCCATGCTTGGTTAAAAAGGCATGGTAGTAGATGAAGATGTCTCCAAAATCAGGGTCTTTCTCCAAAGCGGCATCGAAAAACTGCTTTGCCTTGAGTAACTTGCTCCTCTGCCACAGGTCTCGAGCCACCTCGAGAAGTACGTAGGGAGAATCGTCTGTACCATTCAATGCAGGAGTGTAAAAGTTCTTGCGTTGCACAGGCTTGGCCATTCGGATTTGCTCAGCCCAAAGCATTCCAGATTTCGGCATCTCACGCAGTCCTTTCGCCACAATCAGCGCAGCTGACCGACTTTCACGTCCTTCCAGGTTCAACCGTTCTATGTACACGCGATCCAACTCATCAGTTACCTTAGTGCCAGCTTCCTCTAAGGTGGAACGGGCCTTGATGGTCTTATTGAGCTCCTGGTAAATGCGAGACATAGAAATCCACAGAGCAGAGCTATCAGGACACTCTCTGGTGCCCATGGAGTAGGCATTGATTGCCTGGTCATACTGTTTCAAAGACTCGTAAATCTGACCCATTTCAAGGTACAATTTAGACTCCTTTGGATGCTCCTGTAGACCTTCGTCGACCAAGTCCAGTGCCTCACTGTAGTGCTCCAGGCATCGTTCCAAAGTCACTTGCTTGTACCAAGCACGAGCCGACGGTGTCTCGACGGTATCTCTGCAACGTTGCAAGTACTCTATTGCAGCTTCCCTGTTGCCCGTCTTCCAAAGTAACTTGGCAGCTGCAAAATATAGGTCCTCATGCTGATCATTGAGTTCTAATGATTCATCCAGAACACTGCGAGCTTTGGCCGTGTCACCTTCAACCAGCCACTTATCTTTGGCATACATCAGGTAAAAGAGTGGGTATTTAGGACAAGCCTTGATAGCCAACTCATACACCACATAGAGGTCATCCATACGTCTCTGGGACTTTTCAAACTGGATGTACTGTTCCCAGACCTCTGTATGTTCAGGATAATTCGAAGTCACAAACATATAGATCGATCTCGCCACTTCCGGGTTGTTGGCAGCGGCATTTTCAGCATCTGACTGCCAAGTCTCTAGAACATCTTCAGCCAACGGCATACAATGGAAGACGATCGACCTCGTCGTTAGTGGACACGACTCAGATTCAGATAAGACTGCCTCATGAAGCCACCCGTAGAAGTCTATAGCCAGCGCTTCCTTTTCAAAGCACTGGTCCATGATTCGATTAACCTTGATCTCGTTCTCCGAAGATTTCTCTTCAAGCTTGGAAGACGATATATACATCTTGTACACGTCTTCTGGTTTAACATGGCTCCGTGCAGTTTCGAGCGTCTCGAGTGATTCCTTTGATGGTTGCAAAGAGGCAAGTTTCAACCACAGTGCAACGGAATCAGGCACCAAAGTTGTTGCTTTCTGTGCCATTCTGAGCTTCATGTCTGGATCATCCTCATAGTCGACAAGTTTTAACCACAGAGTGGCACTATCGGGTAGGAAATCAAGAGCCTTCATAATGACCCGCTTCTTAGACAGGTCGTCCTGTTCGAGCTCGGCAGCTATCAACCACAGCTGCAACGATTCTGGGTTATATTGAACAGCATCAGCAACCACCACACGACTTTCCTTCAAGTCGTTGCCGTGGATTTCGAGCGAAACCAGCCAGATCTCTTCGCTCTTCGGACACTTGGAACACCCTTCCACTATAAGTCGTTTGGCACGTTTGATGTTCTTGGCCTCCACTTCCAAGCGAGCGCTGGCAATCCAGTTGTCAGCTTTGTAAGGATCGTTCTTTCGCATCTTACCGAAGAGAGATCTCGTTCGAGCATAGTTGCCAATGCTACTTGTGGCTTCCGATTCTTCTTGCTCCGCATTCTGACCTTCTAATTGTGCCAGATACTGCTCTGTATCAACAGTAGTCACTGTATTGCCAGACAACTGACTCGACAGAACTTGGTCTCGCGCTTTAGAGATTTGTGCAACGTCCACAGTATCGTTAGTGGTTGCAGAATCGCGCATTCCTAGAGTGATAGAGTCGTCATTCCTGTAGAATCTCTGTTGCATCTGCAATTCCTGCCGCCTGCGCTTGTTCTTTCTCGTAAAATCGCCCGATTCCGGGATATTCTCCCACTGGTCCTCCGTAACTTGGGCTAACCCTTGCTTAGCATCATCAAACTCCGCACTAATGGCCTCAATCGACTGTTTGGCAGTGGTTTCCTTCACTTCAACCAATGTTTGGCCCGAGTTCGCCAGAATTGGTTTCTTTTTCCTCCTCTTGCGACCTTCACGCCTCATTTGAAGCTTCTTGTCGATCTCATCGAACACCAGCTTGGCCTCTTCGTCATCATCGCCACCCTGTACGTAGTTGATCTTTCCGTCGTCGGCATCGTCGAATTGCCCATCTTTGCCCGCCACCGGCCGCTTATTTCCTACAGCAACATCAGCCTGTACGGCAAATCCAGTTGCACCACGTCCAATACCGGCGATGTAACCAGGAGGAGGCTCCTCGTCGAGAAACCCGAGACGATCCATGGTTAAGAAATGTCCAGCCGTTTCCCTCAGAATAAGCTCACCAAATTTTTTTCAGATTTTTTTCCCTCCAAGTTGTGAGATGGGAAAGCGAACTATCGATCAGGATGGAGGCCACAAGGCCTCCAAAAAGGCATCCGATGACAAACCTCAGCAAGACATTGAAGAAAAACCGGAATTAGGTCCGGAAGGAGAAATGGAAGGAATCTCTGGTGATGAATATAGCGATGAGGAGATTGTGGAGCTTGATGATGAGGATGATGAGGAGATGGAGGCTGATGACGAGCAGGCATTCGAGAAATCCAAGGCAAAAGCCGCTCAGCAGGTTGAAGCAGAAGAGAATCTGCAAAAAGTCGCCCCTCAGGTATATTTGCCTCATAAATCACGGCCTCTAGGACCGGATGAGGTGATGGAGGCCGATCCATCTGTCTACGAGATGTTGCATAACATCAATATACCATGGCCATGCCTCACTTTGGACATTCTCCCAGATAGTTTGGGATCGGAGAGAAGAGGTTATCCTTCTACAATGTACCTGGCTACTGCGACACAGGCAGACAAGGCCAAAGAGAACGAATTGATCGTGATGAAACTTTCGTCTCTTTCCAAGACTCTCGAAAGAGAAGACGAAGATGACGAGGAGGACATCGACGAGGACGAAGATGACGGCAAAGATCCAGTGCTGGAGAGTGAACTTGTTCCATTGAAGAGTACTACTAATAGACTTCGTGTGAACCCACTGGCCCAGAAGACTGGAAAATATTGGACTGCTGCCATGGAGGAGAATGGAGAAATGTACCTGTTTGACCTGAGTGCACAGTACAAGGCATTCGACACACCAGGATACATGATTCCTTCTGAATATAAAAGACCGGGACAGATAGTCAAGGTCCACGGCAACGTGGAAGGCTACGGATTGGACTGGTCGCCAGTGATCAGCGAAGGTGCCGTTCTTTCTGGAGACGTTGCAGGCCGGATCTATCTGACGAAGAATGCCGGATCCAAATGGCTCACCGATAGGGAGGTGTTCCAGACGAGCAGTGCATCCATCGAAGACATCCAATGGTCTCGTTCGGAGCAGACCGTTTTCGCTACGGCAGGAACCGATGGCCGTATTTCTATCTGGGACACGCGGTCCAAGAAGCACAAACCAGCACTTCATGTTCAGGCATCAACCACCGACGTGAATGTGATCTCATGGTGCGATAAGATCGACTACCTGTTGGCATCGGGCCATGACGACGGAACATGGGGAGTTTGGGATTTGCGCAGTTTCAAACCTAACAACACACCGTCGCCAGTGGTGTCGTACGACTTCCACAAGTCTCCTATCACATCGATCGCATTCAATCCATTGGATGAGTCTGTTGTGGCAGTCTCCTCCGAGGACAACACGGTTACATTGTGGGACTTGGCAGTGGAGGCCGATGATGAAGAGATCTCTCAGCAGAGAGCAGCCAACCCAGAACTTTCAGACATCCCACCACAGTTGCTGTTTGTTCATTGGCAGAAGGATGTGAAGGACGTGAGATGGCACAAGCAAATTCCAGGAACTCTCGTGAGCACTGGTACGGATGGACTGAACGTTTGGAAGACCATTTCCGTTTAATATAGACATTATGTATAATCGAGCGTCGTTAAACTAGAGGAGTATTTTCGTCATCGGCGGCACCAATCACTGGTGCAGGTGACGTTGTAGTGGCTTCTCTGAATTTGTAATAGATGCACATGGTCAGCACGACCGATTGCAGAGCGGCAGCAGTCACTATAGGCAGCCAGGAACTCCATTTGGACCCAGGATTCGCGTACAGCGAGTATGACCAAAGCAAACCGCCCGGAATCTGGATGCACATCATCTCTATCGACAGAGACCCAGAGTGTTTGAGAAGATAGGTTGTGTAGATCTGTGGAATGTATTGGATCGTAGCCAAGACCGCCGATAACATTCCTGAAAAGTTGGCAAACGCCGAAACCGGTCCCATGCCTTTCGTATATACCAAATATAACCCGAAGAGAGTGTTCACCAGAGCATAACCGAGGAATATGTGGTAGTTTCGGTCGAGTTCCGCGTACTGTTCGGACGGTTCTGTCGGAGAATCCCTAGTAATATAGACACAGAGCACCAAAATCAGGATGTAACCGGCAGCCTGGGCTGTCATTTGAAACAATCCCATGAGAGAATTGGTGCACTGGTATGACGAGAGCACCGCACGACAGCATTCACGAGCTGGAACGGTCACCAGGACGAGATTGACGAGGCAACTGAACGCGGAGGCCGAGCCAAGGAGCAAATAGTATGGGGAGAGTCCTTCGCTGGTTCGGCGCTTCCATATACGCCAATGCTGCGGTAGGTACGATGCATAGACGCCGAAAATGAGCAGCACTCCTAGCATAAACTGCCTATCGTTGACATCTTCGTAGGCGGCACAATCCATGGAGGCGTCCCAATTTGGAAAGTAAGAACTGGTAAAAACCCAGCGAATAAGCAGAAGGGAAAATTTTATTACTCTCGACTTTAAAGACACCACTACTCCGATGACTCTCCCTACTGCGTTTGCTGAGACCACCCGGTTCTCCACGACACACGCGGAGATGCGTATTCGCATGTTGAACTTGTACAGAAGATACATGCGCCACGCCACCGAGTTCGTCAACGACTACGACTTGGATATTCCAACGTCTCAGGTTAAGACCAAGATTAGACAGGAATTTGAGCGTAACCGTTACGTGAACGACCTGGCCATCCAGAACGTGATGTACATGAAGGCACAGATGGACTTCCAAGAGTTGGTTAACTTCTGGAAGCAGAAATGCCATGTCATGAAGTACTTTGAGGACTTCCAATACTACAACAGGGCCAAGCCAAACTTCATGGACAAATTCCTCAAGGGTGCCGACTAGGTCTGCTAACAGGTTAGCTACGGACGAGTCCGTTATATACACTTTCGGCTTTATTTATTACATTGATGATCGCTATATTCACTCTAAGGTCATTTGGCCCAGTTTTTCAATGATCGAATGGCACTTGTCGTCGTCGATCAACTTGATAAATCGTAACAGCTCGAACGCCGTCTCGTAATTTCTCGTGCGCACGAGCATCCGCAAGACATTTCCGACGAGTTCCAAGTCATCCTTTCCCAGTTGCTGGTCCTTTTCGTAGTTTAACATTACCGTGAAGTAGTGTGCCGCTAGCTGGTAGTCCTCGGCCTCCTCGATCAACTCGTTCACTATGCTGCGCGGGGTCTTGTCCAGGTTGCTGAACAGCACCGGCCAGTATTGAGCTTCAGTCTTCCGAAGACACTTCAACACTATCTCGTACTCGTGGCCCGTGAGCCTGATCAACTCCATCAACCGGTCGAAGTATTCTCTGTTCTTATCGAACTCGCCATCCTCGTATGAATGCTGGATGTATCTCATCAATAACAGCTCTAGTACGAACTTGAACTCTTTGAAACGGTGCAACTTCCTGTAAACCACCGATATACCGAGCGCGTTCGGGTCCTCTGCGTAAGCACGGATGTTGGACTCGATATAGTGGTTGACCAAGTCGTCCAGGTAGTTGCGCTTGGTAGTCTCCAACCTGATCTTGGTATTAGACGGACAGTCTGCCTCCATACCAAACACAATGTTCTTCGAAGACATTGTCGTCAATGGGTAAGGAGTAGTACCTGTTGAGTTCACCCGGTATTCACCAGGTCGGTCGCTCACGATGTCGTTACCCACTTTGACCTTGATCGGAGAAATCATTGCCAGGTCCTGGCCTCGTGAAACATTGTAATGTAACAGCTGCGAGCCATCAAATATACACACCAATGCAGACGTCAGCTTCTGAACATACTCTGCCAATGGAGTCAGGCATCGCGCCTCGTAAAAGGCAGATGTCTCTGTACCCCTGACCCTCCGTAGATAGAACACTTCTGTACCGGAAAGCAACAGCAGGTCAGCCTCACCCACTGCAACGACCGTTCTGTAGTTGTCCCTGATGATCTCACTCTGCTTACCGAAACACTTCTCCAACTGGTATACACGCGACCGTTCAATCCGGATCGACTCTTTCAAGTACAGTTTCCAAGTGTAGATGTTCAACCGATCTGTTGTCACCATGAGTTCATCGCGGAACAGATCGACATTGATGTTCAAGAACGATTCGTTGTCCTTCGTTTCAGTGGAATCAAAAGTCCAAACCGCGGTACCATCGTTGAATGCTTGGTCATTTTGAAAGGTCATCGGAGGGAATGCAAGCAGTGCCGACTTCTTTGGAGCTCTTAAGCACACAATCAGATAGTCCTTCCACCAGGTACATGCAACAACATAACTACTCGTCCTAGTGTCTTCTTCGTCATCGGTTCCGGCAATCGCCAGATCCAAATACCTCCAGGTATTTGAACGTGTGTCAAATATGACTACATCGCGAGCCCCAACAACACACACTTTAGTACCATCGTCATTGGCAGTACAGCTCCGGATGACTCCATCGTTGCGCATCCGGAACTCTAGAGGCAGAGACTCAACAAGCCAGATGTTTGTCTCCTTTCCTGTGGTGTCATTGACATTATAGTTGTAATGGTGCTGGTCAACCAGCTTCTTATCGTAGGCTTTGAAGATCCACAACTTGTCACTGTCAATTATCACGGGCCTCTTGACTGCGGCAGAAGTTAGGTTGTGTGAGTAGTTCAGAGAACCCAAAGAGATACGGATCAGATTCTTATCAGTGGCGAGCAGAAGGTGGAGTGCGTCGATGAATCGGATGTCACCGGGGGTGCTGAACACTAGCGGATCGTATTCGAAAGTAGAAAAGTTAAGATTACCCAAGAACGAGTAAACGGACCAGCCGTTTACGTACTGAACAACAAGACTCTCACCATGTGGTGACAAAGCCAATCTGCACAGCTTAGCGGCAGAGAGTGGGCTCTGGATCGTCTTGAGCAAAGAGGCCGTGAGATCCGTGTGCATCTGGTAAATGAGCAACGTACCGTCTTCCAGAGCCACATAACACAGGTTCTTACGGTGGCTAATGACTGACTTGATCGCCCGGACCTTGCCCGAGTAGATGACAGCGCCCTTCAAAGAAAGCAACTGAGTAGGGTCTCTTTTCACGAGCCAGCATCTTCCCAATTCATTCACCCAAACGAAGCAATTGAGAACGAAATCGTAATGCATCTCGTCGATGCCAACAGCAGAATCGTTCTCCGGATACCACTTGAGATCATCCATCAACAAGTACTTGATTTGTTCGTCTTTTGGGCCGTCAAGTTTCACCACTTGGAAAGCACGGGGTTTAGAATTGACCAGCAACAGCTCAGTGTCATCCAGGAAGCAAAAATCGGAGAGCCGACTTTGAACATTCAGAATAAGACGTAGCCGCAGACTGTGGTCATACACAGGATTCTCCACGCCGCCTTTCCCCAAGAGAACTGTCAGCACATTTTGCATGAACCCCTTGGCATCTTTTGAACTCAACTGTGTACCGTTCAATGCGTTAGTTCCCGACCTGTAACGAGGTATAGGGGTGCCATTCTGCAACACAATACCTTCTGCATCGAATAGGGTGAGCAATTCCTCATCACTTTCCACTCTAGTCGTGTAAACCAGCACAACATTACCTGAGGTCTCCACAGCAAAGTTTCGTCCATTGGGGGACACTTTCACCTTGACATTGGCACCAAACTTGGCAATAGAATCGTTAGACCGTATATGTGCGGATACAGGTGCTCCAGAATGGCTATCAAAGAGATAGACCGATCTGTAGGTGAGAACGGCGTAAGGGCACGCAGATTTGTGAGTCTTGACACCAGGCGACGTGACTGAGCCAATTATGGGGTCCAAGTGAGGAGAAGGCTCATAGGTAACTTCAGGACCATCCTTATGTGCCCTCTTATAGAGCAATTCCAAGTCGGCGGTCTCTGGGAGCCGTTGGACGGTATCCAAAGAGACGGGCCAAAACATCGATGGAGATCTACGTGTAAGTTTTTCGATTTTGAAATTAAGAGAGGTTGGAATATAAACGCACAATTCAAAGGGTATTGGTATAAAAACTACATTAGGCCTCCATGTCATCAATTGGAGCCTCGTCGGCGTACTCTGGGACTTCATCGGTGTCATTGACATCCTGGTACTGTTGGTACTCATTAACGAGGTCCTGCATGTTGGACTCTGCCTCGACAAACTCCATCTCATCCATACCTTCGGAGGTGTACCAGTGAAGGAAGGCCTTTCTTCTGAACATGGCGCTGAACTGGTCACCGACTCTGCGGAAGAGATCCTGAATAGATGTAGAGTTACCGATGAAAGTGGCAGACATATCCAGACCAGCAGGTGGCACAGAGCAAACGGCAGACTCGACATTGCTTGGGATCCAGTCGACAAAGTAGTCTGAGTTTTTAGTCTGAACCTTGTGCATCTCGTCTTCGACCTCCTTGACGGAGACGTTACCGCGGAAGAAGGCAGCAGCAGTCAAGTAGCGGCCCTTGCGAGGGTCAGCGGCAGCCATCATGTTGCGAGGGTCGAAGAGCTGCTGCGTGAGCTCAGGAACGGTCAAAGACCGGAAGGACTGCGATCCAAGTGCAGTGAGTGGAGCGTAACCGACCATGAAGAAGTGGAGACGAGGGAATGGAACCAAGTTAACTGCGAGCTTCCGGAGGTCAGAGTTAAGCTGACCTGGGAACCGCAACGAAGTGGTGACGCCGGACATCACGGCAGAGACCAAGTGGTTCAAGTCGCTGTAAGAAGGCTGTTGCAACTTCAAAGTATGCACACAGATGTCGTAGAGGGCCTCGTTGTCGATACAGAAGGTCTCGTCCGAGTTCTCGACGAGCTGGTGAATAGAAAGCGTAGCGTTGTAAGGCTCAACAACGGTGTCTGAGACCTTTGGAGATGGCATCACCGAGAAGGTGGCCATCATTCTGTCTGGGAACTCCTCACGGATCTTGGAGATCAACAAGGTACCCATACCGGAACCGGTACCACCACCGAGGGAATGAGTGATCTGGAATCCTTGTATCGAGTCACATCCTTCTGCTTCACGTCTCACAACGTCCATAACAGAGTCGACCAATTCGGCTCCTTCAGTGTAATGTCCCTTGGCCCAAACGTTACCGGCAGAAGACTGACCGTAGATCATGTTGTCCGGTCTGAACAGGTTACCATATTCCGAAGACTTGACTGAATCAATAGTACCTGGCTCAAGATCGACAAGCACTGCACGTGGAACGTACTTGCCGCTAGAGGCTTCGTTGAAATACACGTTCAATCTTGCCTTTTGCAACTCTGACGTGCCGTGGTAGTTTCCCTGGGGGTCCAGGCCGTGCTCGTTACAGATGGTCTCCCAGAAGGCAGCACCGATCTGGTTACCGCACTGGCCCGTCGACAAGTGGATGATTTCTCTCATGCTAATTGAAGAAGGAACACGAAAACAAGCTGGAACGAATTTTTGTTGATCTTTTTGTTTTCATTTTTGCAGTTATTTACGATTGCCTAAATAGGCGATAGTGTTAGGGATGGGTTTCGGCGGTTTATGGGGCAGCAGCACGAAAATATCCGTGATTATTAGAATGCCCAAGGGTTTCCAAGTATATTGAACCAAATTCCAAACCAGTCCCCCCACCAGATGGCTCCAAAAGCTCAAGAATTGTACGGTACTAGTTAGGACATGCTAGAGAAGTTATTCGCGCTCTCACGACCTGAAAATCATTAAAACAACATCCATACACCAGCAAGCAGACATTTGCTTAACCAGTCCGGAAAAACATCCTCGGCTGTCCCCTTAATTGGCAGCTTAGCTTATACCAAGTTTGGCAAAAAATATGAACGGGAGAGAATAGCAAAAATTTGCCGCGGCAATAGCAACTACGGCTGTAGGAGATCGAGGTAGATCCTCCATTGCTGTTACAGCTGAAATTATGAAATTGATGGCGGAGCATGTTATGGTAGACTAGATCACGCCATGATTAGCAAGGAGCAGCGATTAACCAAACAGTAGGAAGCAGCGATTAACCAACTAGTAAGAAGCGACGATTAACCAAATAGTAAGAAGCAGCAATATTTTTTTATAATGAGGAGCAAGGAACATTTGTTGGGACGCAAAACACACGTACGTCAACGCTAATCTAGACCGTCGACAATTTTAGTGTTTTAGTTCGCATATACGGAAAAGTGGACACAATTGTTCGCTAGAGGGAATAGTTGCCACTATTTCACCTCGTATTGTAACGTGGTGATGCGCAACAACCAGCGAATGAATTCTAAAAAAGCGAACCTAAAGAAGCGAACCTGCATATACGGCGTTTCTGTCCACAATTCGGGAAGACGAAGAAGGTCTGGGTTGCCAATTGTCAGTTTCTAAAGGGCAATGGATTCAGGGAAACTACTCTTTAGAGTAGGTTTAGTTGTAGGACCGGAAGAATTCTACTTATTTCGTAGGGAACAATAGGAAACTAGTGCTGCATTAGCAAAGGAACGAGCAAATGAAGGAACCAATTGGGGAAGCCGTATGAGATATGTGAGACTACATTCCAACCACATTCCAACCGTCTTCCAATAGAACGTTGCCGTTGCAATAGAGTGCATGCGAAGACCATTGGGGAGGCAATTGCAAAGAAGTTGCTGGATTTCTTTTTGCAGTATTTCTTGCGCACAGAGAAGCTGCCGCATTTAAACCCAACTTACGAGTAGCTTCTTTAGGTGAGCTTGCATAGCATTCCTTCTTGATACAAGGTTCTACCCTTGAAAATAGCAGGGCAATTGACCGTATTCATTCAACCATTACCCTAATTGGCAATGCTAACTTGCCGTACGGCCTATAGTAGAAGAGCAATAGAATTCCAGCAATGATCAAATCTGCAAATTCAACGACCCGCTGCTATAAGTATGTGTGGATTCGCCCAGAGTAACAGAACCCTAGTGTAATATACATGCTGCCTTTCCTCACAACTTGCCTTGCCTCCCTTGCTGCTACCGCATTGGCTGGCACCACTGAAGTTGGAACCACCGATTCCAATGTCAATGGTGCTACCAAATGTGAGTACGGTACCGGTTTGACAACAGTCGGCGGACTTGATGCTACTTTCTATCACTACAAATTCAATGACGAGACTTTGTTTGCAGAGTCTGGTTACTTAGAGAGTGAGTTTACTGAGTACGGTGTCACCACTTCTGCAAGTGGCATCTACAGTCCTAACTTCTACTGGTACAATTCCGACTTTGCTGTTACTTCTACCGTTCTTTACGGAGCCGAGATCACTATTTCCAACTTCACCATTGAGTACAGTGGTTACTTCTTAGCTCCAGAGTCTGGTATCTACACTTTCACCCTCGCTCAGATCGATGATGCTGCCATGGTCTGGTTGGGAGCCGGTCTTGATTGCTGTACCGGTAATATCACCGGTGGTGAAGAGGACGCCATTGTCTCTGCCTACAAGGTTGTTGATGGAGTCAGAGGTGGTAAGACTGCCTATGTGTACATGGAAGAGGGAGGTTACTTCCCATTCAGAATGACCTACGTCGATATCGAGCCCGACACTGCCGACCTCAACTTTTACATTATCACCCCAAGCGGTGATAATATAACTGACTTTGAAGGCTACATGTTCCAGATTTCTGGAGATAACCAGTGTTCCTCTTCGACAATCTCTATTCCAATCACTACCACGACTACTACTGGTACTCAGACTGACTACACAACAACCTACACCACCGAGATTCCTTACACTACTGGCAGTATCACCACCTCGGAGACCGAGATTGTTATCGTTCTTCCAACCACGCCACCATCTTCAAAGACATTCACCACCACAGAGCCTTGGTCCAAGTCTTACACTAGTACGACTACCGACTTCTTTGTGACTACCGACTCGAATGGATATACTGTTACTGATGCATCTGTCATCATTTACACTCCAACTCCATCTCCAGCTACCTTTACCACCACTGAGCCATGGACTAACACTTACACATCCACCACCACCGAGGACTTTACCACCACCGATGGTAACGGATTGACTGTCACTGATGTTTCGATTATTGTCTACACCCCTGAGGTTACTCCATCTCCTGCTACCTTCACTACCACTGAGCCATGGTCCAAGTCGTACACTAGTACTACTACCGACTTCTTCACTACCACGGACTCTAACGGTTTGACGGTCACCGATGCTTCAGTTATTGTCTTCACCCCAACACCATCTCCAGCCACATTCACCACTACTGAGCCATGGAACAACACCTATACTAGTACTACCACGGAGGAGTTTGTTACCACCGATGGAAATGGATTGACCGTTACCGATGAATCTGTTATCGTCTACACCCCCGAGGCATCCTCCGTTTCCGTGACTCCATCTCCAGAGACTTTCACTACCACCGAGCCATGGTCCAACTCTTACACTAGTACTACTACTGAAGAGTTCACTACCACCGACTCGAATGGKCTYACAGTGACAGATGCTTCGGTTATTGTCTACACTCCAACCCCATCTCCAGCTACGTTTACCACCACTGAACCTTGGACTAACTCTTATACCAGTACTACTACCGAAGAGTTCACTACTACTGATGGAAACGGATTAACTGTTACTGATGAATCTGTTATCGTCTACACCCCCGAGGCATCCTCCGTTTCCGTGACTCCATCTCCAGAGACTTTCACTACCACCGAGCCATGGTCCAACTCTTACACTAGTACTACTACTGAAGAGTTCACTACCACCGACTCGAATGGKCTCACAGTGACAGATGCTTCGGTTATTGTCTACACTCCAACCCCATCTCCAGCTACGTTTACCACCACTGAACCTTGGACTAACTCTTATACCAGTACTACTACCGAAGAGTTCACTACTACTGATGGAAACGGATTAACTGTTACTGATGAATCTGTTATCGTCTACACCCCCGAGGCATCCTCCGTTTCCGTGACTCCATCTCCAGAGACTTTCACTACCACCGAGCCATGGTCCAACTCTTACACTAGTACTACTACTGAAGAGTTCACTACCACCGACTCGAATGGCCTGACAGTCACTGATGCTTCAGTCATTGTCTACACTCCTGAAGCTTCTACTCCAACACCAAAGACCTTCACCACTACAGAGCCTTGGTCCAACTCTTTCACTTCTACCACCACAGAGTCCTTCGTTACTACCGAGTCTAATGGTTTGACTGTGACCGATGCTTCTGTCATTGTGTATACTCCAGAGGCCTCAACTCCATCCCCAGAGACTTTCAGTACTACTGAGCCTTGGACCAACTCCTACACCAGTACTACTACAGACTTCTTCGTTACCACTGACTCTAACGGCCTTACTGTCACAGATGCTTCTGTAATTGTGTACACTCCAGAGGCATCTTCGCTCTCAGGCTACAGAAACACCACTGTCACCAACGTTGCCACAACTTATGTGACCACCTGTGAGGGAACTACCGTCACTGTTATTTGCACAGAAACCATCTGTGAGACTCAAACCACTTCTGCCACTCCAGAGGGTACTACGCAGACAAGCACTGAGCCTAGTGCACCAGCTGCAGAGCCAAGTGAGTCTGAAGCAACCGCTTCTGCTACCCCTGCTACCCCTGTTACTGCTTCTGCTGCTTCTGATTCTTCTGCTGCTACCGCTGCTTCTGCTTCTTCTGTTCCAGCTGCTGCCTCATCCGAAGCTGCATCTGCCTCCGAAGCTGCTACTGGATCAGCTGCTACTGGATCAGCTGCTGCAGAGCAGTCAGAGGCTGCATCTGGAGCTGAAACCTCCGCTGCCACCGCTGCCACCATCGTTACCTCACCAGTTTCTACTGCTTCCTCTGCAGTCGAAGTGAACACTTATGAAGGTGCTGCGGCAAAGGCTAGTACGAGCGCTGCTGCTTTACTGCTCTTGCTCGGTATTTTCATTTAAACGAGAGTCCAAAAGGCACTTGATGATTTCATCAAGACTAGTTGTCTTCATATGTATTAATTGAATTGATATCGTTATGGAACGTAAACCTTGCTGTAACTTTCCACTTTGGAACGGCAACAGACACAAGTGTTGAACTTTCTAACATAAAGTGAAACACGACAGCTCTCACAGATTGACAGACACTTGCAAGGCCAGACTATAATCTGGCGTGAGTTCTCGTGACAGATGACACAAGTTCCAAGAGAATCTTCAGGAGGCCCGTGGTTATGCATGTGATGTAGTCTCTCTCGAGCTTTCTCACGTAGCAAATCGAGCAATTGCAGCTCATCATTGTAGTATTTGGAGAAATTCGACCGTGTCAGTCTAGTGGCAGGTTCATCATAGTGTTGCATATGATACCCAAACACTCTATTCTCTGCCATCTCATCAGCAGTTGATGGATTGACAAGTGCCTGGATGTTAGCAAACGAAATCTGCTCTGCAGAATCATCATCATAGTCATCATCGTCGAGATCGTTGTCGCCAGACTCGTCCTTTTCCGGGTTATAATCGCGAGAAGAATCTGTTTCCGAGAGTCTATAATGAGTAATGAGATCCGGATAGCAATCGGCGACCTGTTCTGGATCCAACAGATCCAGGTCGACTTCTGGCTCCTCTGGTTGGACAGGTGGTTCAATTATAACCGGTTTATCCTTATGGAACAGTTTGGAAACACGTGTTCCAACTGCATTCAGCAGCCTACGAGTGGACTGTAACCTCTTCATCATGAGCCACTCATCTTGCTGGGTATCATCAGGCTGTGGTAACATCTCTGGAGAGTACGCAACCTCCACACCGTATCCGCACGACTCGATACCAGCGAGTTCATGGTCGATATAAGTCCCAATAGGCAAATTGATCGGTGGAGCCTCGGTCACATAGTTCTCGTTGCTGGTAGCATTGAGTAAAATGGATCCGAGGTTACCCAGAGCAGTGTAGAAGTCATCAGATAGCGAGATGTTGATGGATTCGAGGTTGTTTAGGATCGTAGTGATAGTGAGATCGTTGAATGTACCGCGAAAGATGCCGGCCAACAGGTAGATTGAAAGACTGACGACGACTATAGCGAAACTGATGAGATGAGGTAAGTAGCCGACGATGACAGAGAATGGCGCATAGAAGATACGACCATCGATGAAGAGATGGAAGCAGATGTAGAGCGAATAGAGGCCAATGACTGTGGAAGGGATGAGACGGTACTGAAGTAAGCCGAGTAAACCGAGAATGTGGATATCGAGATGATTGGCCAGCGGGATCAGAGCAATCCTCAAGAGCTCCACTGGAGGCCGTTGGTTTGGGCCTTGCACCTCTTGGAAAGAGATCGAGTACTCGAACAGCGTGAGAGAGGACTCTATGTAAGGCTTTGTGCCGGAAGTGACAGCGACGAAAGTTTCAATGACTTGACTGATGCACATTCCAAGGAAGAACGGCTTTAATATGGCAGTACTGGGTCCTTGGAATGTATATGTGACACCATCTTTCTTGACATCCGTCTCGTAGTAGTCTGCGCTGTAAGACAGCCCTAGGAAAGTCCTGTCTTTAAAAGTATGGCGATCAAATTGGTAGTAAGGCGAGGGCCAGAGCAACTGATCGAGCCGGGAATCCTCGTATACGCGCATGCTGACAAAGATCCCGTAGGCCGCTTTCCATATAAGGTAAATTGCAAGCGATCGGAGAATCACACGAGACAGCGACGGCAACTGCTTGATTCGGCGAGAGGAGGCGAAGATGACGATGCGGTTGAGCACCATCGCCGTCAGCATGCAGAGTGTGGCAAAGGGCGACACACAGTAGGTCAACAGAGACCGTGAGCGGTCGACACCACTGGCTCTGGCCTGTTCTGAGATCGCGTCAGAGAGGGAGTTGACGACCCTCCTTATCCTTGACATGACTGGTACTAAAATTGAAATGGGATATTAAAAACTAGATTTTCAATAAGGGCTTGATTGATGGAAGAAGATGACGGAGAACTGCTCTGAAGGGGTCCCGAAGTGGGACTCGGAGGGCACGGATGACTTGGCACACTTGAAGGATAAATACACGATAGTCAAACAACTGGACGAAGGAGCGGGCGGCATTATCGAGGTGGTACAGTTGAGTGGCACCACCGAGTTATTTGCGGTGAAGACAGCAACCAAGTTGAAAAACATAGCCAACAGGAGCAAATACGAGTTCTACACGACAAACGAGTACGAGACGATGAAGAAGAGCGCCAACAAGAAGCGTGTTGTGCAAGTTTATGAGCTGGTTCGGTCCGATACTCACAGTGGAGACGATCCGGTTCCGTTCCAGCCATTGGCTATAGTGATGGATCTGTACAAATACGGCGACCTGCTACATCTGCTGACGAAGATCCGCAAGAGAGGACTGAAGACGAGTGATAACTACGTGGATAGGGTGTTTGCACAGACGTTTGATGCTGTTAAATGGGTTCACTCGAAGAACGTGGCTCATCGGGACATCAAACCGGAGAATTTCATGATTGACGACCAAGGAAACCCGCTCTTGGCGGACTTTGGGTACGCAGTGGATCTCGACCGGCTGGAAGAGTACAAGATTGACGAGGAATTCTTATTCATGGGCACACAATCGTTCAAAGCTCCAGAGTTATACGAGTTCCAAGAGCATGCTCCAACCACACCTATTGACTACTGTGCATTGGATGTGTGGTCTTTGGGAGTTCTATACTATCAGTTGCTGACATCATCCAAGCCGTGGTTGAAAGCACATAGTTCAGATCACGGCTATAAATCATATGCGATCCAATACCAACAGACAGAGTTACACACATTGGATGGATTCAGTGTGCGTAGACACCTTTCTGGGACGACGTTTGCGCAGTTTAAAAACGACAGCTCGTTGGCTACGATGGTGCAAATGATCAATCCGGACCCGAAGAAGCGGCCAAAGCTCAGACAAGTTTCCGTCACAGACTGGATAGTGCAAGCGCGTGCACTACCACCGAACGAGGAGACTTTGAGGCTGGTCAAGTGATGGAAGCTTTGCTAAGGTCTGCCAGTGACGGAATCTCACATACACCCTACTACAAATATACTATTTATAGACGCTACGACTGGCCAAGAATGCCAAGCTCATCCAGGTTGATCTTTCTGTATGCTTATCGGGACTCGGGCACCTCGTATTACCTCGTATTCTTTAGATGTTCACTTATTAACTGAGCCTCGATGTTTCTAACATTTGGACTGCCTTCATCGCGTTAGCACCAGCCGTTTTCATTGACACGTTGACAATAACTCGCCTGAATCGGCATAACTGCGTATTTGAAAACACAATCAGGCACCCGCGGGATTCATCACAGCTGCTAATTCCGCGTTTTTTCCCGCGGCTATGATGAATAGGCGTGCTCAGCCGTATTCGAACCAGTCACAACGAACTTCTACTTGTATTATTGACCCCATTGATTCCACGTAACCACCAAATACCTTCGAGTTATCTCCACTATTACCGGGAATAAATCCGCGGCCAAACATTCCATGCAGGTTGCGGTAGAAATTTTATCAGTCTAGAACGTCGATCAATTTACGAACGTAATGGGATATCGCCCTAGTAAATATTTCCCCCCACCCAACCAATAGCTGAAAATTTTTTTGTTTTCTATTAAGCATAACTCGACAACAAGTGTTTGTGACGGTTGAACGCTCTTTGACGCTTACTTCCAGGACCGACCTTTGAAACCATGCCATTGGAAGATGACACTGTGACCAGCCAGATGGCAGGGCTGTCACTCTACCCATCTCAGACCGCTAAGGCTACCCAAATGACAGGTAAGCCAACCGTGCGTCTCACCAACATCCCCAGAGATACCTCGCTGCGCGAGGCGTTCTTAGTGTTTTCTCTATGCCTCGATGAGGTAGTCTTCGTGGATGTTGAACAGATCGGCGGCGAGGCTCGCGTCATCGTGGCCCAATTTGCAAACTCGAATACGGCACGACAAGTTGCCCAATTGCTCGATGGTCGCGCCGTGTTTGGATCTGCTTTTGCCCCAGTCAAGGCCGAACTGATCGACGACAAGCCGCAACAGACGCTGTTGCAACACTCTCGGATGCTCTTTACGGACCCATTCCATGCAGACGAGCCAGGACAGCCATCACAGACACAGAAACCACATAACCAACAGAGACCTTCACTGTTGAAGCAGCACTCATCCCAACAACAGCAACAGGTGCCTCCACCACGCAATGGAGGCTCGATTTCTGTTGCCGCTCCGCAGACACAACATGCTCATACTACAGCGAGCGGATCGTCTTCTTCGTCAAACTCTTCACAGACATTACACACCACGCCAGCCAGTGGCCAGTCCACTCCAGGCTCGGCACCTCCTACAGCGATTCATACGGGACACGGAAGCATGTTAGACCAACTCACTTCACCTATCATGCCTACTTCGGCGCAAGGAATGCTCTTGCTCGACGACTACGAGTTGGTTCGTCCGTGGTCAGCTTCCACAACGACGGCTTCTCCATTGACACCAAACACAACCACGTCGAACAATTCGCCCTTGTTAGGCCCAACCTCTACTTCTAAGATACTGCCGGATAATCTCACCGTCAACACGGGGGCCACCGATTGGGACCGCCGTCGTTTCTTCATGCAACAGCCTACTACTCCAGTGTCGCAGCAGAGCATCGCTTCGTCGCCACGGTACAACCAGTTCCCGCCACGGTCGCAGTCGCAATCTGCAGCGATCTCACAGAACCGTCCTGTTGGATTGCAACAGCCTCCGACACCGGGATCTGGCTCGTCTGCTGGACCAACAGGCACGCCTCCAAACCAGTCCCCTACATTAGCACAGCAACCGCAGCAATCGCAGCAACAACAGCCACAGCAGCAACAACAGCCACGTCAGCCAGGCACACCAACCGGCCCAGTTAATGGAACATCCACCACTAACGGCGACTCTACCATTCCCGAGCTCTCGTTGCTTGCCAGAATCCCGCCACCAACTAACCCTGCCGACCAGAACCCGCCTTGCAACACTCTCTACGTTGGAAACTTACCACCTGATGCTACCGAGGTCGAACTGCGCACTCTTTTCCAACCACAGAAGGGTTTCTGCCGTCTTTCCTTCAAGAACAAGCAGTCTTCCGGCAACTCACACCACGGACCAATGTGTTTCGTCGAGTTCGAGGATGTCGCCCATGCTGCCCGCGCACTGGCCGAACTCTACGGCCGTACCTTACCTAGAGCCAACGGTTCTACCAAGGGAGGTATTCGTCTGAGTTTCAGCAAAAACCCACTGGGAGTGCGTGGACCTGGCCAAGGACGCAGAGGTTCCGCTCAGTACCACACCAGCAACATCGAGCCCGGCAAAGTTCAGCCCAATGGATACTACACGGGCTATAATTACAATATGCACGGCAAGCAGTAATCCGCATCATTATACGCAGCAAGCATTATGCATACTTCATCATGTCATTTCAGTTCTTCCTTTCATCTGTGCACTAGTTTTATGTGATATATTTATGAATCCTGTAGCTCGACAGTCTCATCCACGCCCGGGTACTCTGGGATTTCGATTCCCCATCTCTTGGCAATATCGTCTGAGATAAACCGACCTCCCCAGAAGTGCCGCCCCCCAGTCAGCTTCAAAGAGCATGGCTTTGGTGCCGTCAGACTCACCAGTACCTCTGGTTGGTAGTTGGCGACCTGTGGGTCCTCGGGACCTTCGTTCACGTCCCATCCGGATGGAATATCCACTGCAACGATCTTCTTTCCTAGTTTCTGTGCTTTTAATGTCTCTTCCAAGACCGTATCGAAAGGTGCTCTCATAGGAGCATGGAACGAGAAGCCAAACAGAGCGTCCACAATGATATCCGACTCCAACAGAGAGCTCTTGAGCAGAGTAAACTGGTCATCTTCCTTGATGATTGGAATTTCAAACTGACCGAGCTGTTTCTCTAAGTTCAAGAACAAGTCCTTCTTAGAAGGCCGTGGATAGTACACTTTCAACCCAGTGTAACCGAACAGTTTCAAATGGCGAGCGGCAACCAATCCGTCACCTCCGTTGTTGCCCGGTCCACACAGAATCACGCAGTTATGATAGTTCTTCGGAGGGAAAGCCTTGTAGATGGACTGGGCCACACTGAGTCCGGCTAGCTCCATCAACTGGTCAATTGAGTAGCCGCACGTTGACATCAGCTCTTTATCGAGGGCAGCAGCTTTGGCAGCTGCTAAAACTTTAAACCCCATAGTGGTGTGAGATGAGTGAAAATCATCTGCCTTGATTTATAGTGATGTCATGTGATAGGTCAACTAGTTTATGGCTTTCGTCAACGAGCCATCCATAGTCCACCAAGACCTTTGAAGATTGTAAATGGGCATTTCCACAACTCACTGAGATCCAACAGTGGTCCCATAGATAGAAAGTTGCCTAATCCGGGTATGGCTAAATTTCGTTGAGCCACAGCAGTGTGTATATATGGATAACACACCCCATGAGGCGAATCGACGCAATCCACACATGACTAAAGATCTCAGCAGCATCAAATCCGTCGCCATTATCGGCGGCGGACCTTCAGGTATCGCTGCACTTTATGAGACCACCAGAGCTTTGAAATCTGGTAAGTCCCTATTCGGCAGCAAGGACATCTCGGAGTACGAGAAGCGCGGCGAGACCGTCTTTGACGAGATTGTTCTCTTTGAGAGAAACCCAACGGTTGGAGGAGTTTGGTCCAAGTCTGTCAGAGGCAAGAACAACGTCGATCCGGCTATACCTGATCTGTCAAAGTATGATGGCACTCCTGACAGCATCTTCATCAAGCACCCAATTGACACCGATCTGGAAAAACAGCTGGCTGATTCCACCTACGATAAGCCCGTCGAAAGGGCTTCAAGTCAGACGGATGCCTACGAATGGAGATCTTCTGCCGCTTACGAGAAGCTGTACACCAATGTCCCCAATAAGTTCATGAGCTTCTCGTTTCATCCATATTCTCAGGAGCAGCTGGATTCTTTCTCCAAAGATTACAAGTTGATTCCCCATTTCCAAGATGCCAACGACTTGGGCGCTTACTTGGATGATGCAGTTCACGAGAACAATCTGTCCAAATACATACGGACAAATTCCAACGTTGAGCGGGTCAGAAAGATTGGTAACAAGTGGGAGGTGATCACCAGAGACGAGTCCGTTGAAGGTAAAGACCGCTGGTACCGCCAATTGTTTGACGGTGTTATCATCGGCAACGGCAAAACGGTCCCAGTCATCCCAGTGACTCCGAACTTGGAAGAGTTTGCCAAAAAGTCCAACGTGGTTTTGGCTAAATCGATCAAAGACCCAGACTTCTTGAAAGAGTCCAAGAAAATCCTGTTCATCGGATCTAACGTGTCCAGTATCGATCTTATCCAGTATGTGTTCCCTCGTGATACCAAAAAGAACCCGATCTACGTGTCTCACAGAGGTCCAGTTTCAGAGGGAGCAGATTGGGTCAACTTCTGCCTCAACTCCGCTGGTATCACGAACAAGCCGCTCGTGGTAGAATACCTACCAGAAACCAGAGGTGCCCGGTTTTCCGACGGTACTGTGGTCAATGATATCGATACGGTAGTCATTGCTACTGGATATCACACCTACTTCCCATTCCTCGATAGCCAGGACCATTCATTCTACAAGTGGACGTTTGACATTCAAGATCCATCTCTGGCTCTCACTGGAAACTTATACGCGGGACTTTTCTTCAACCGTGTTGAAACCCAAGGTGCCGCTATCGCCGGTATCTGGTCAGGTGCTACCGAACTACCATCCAAACAGGAACAGGAGAGGTGGTACCGGGAAGAGAACGCAAACTATCTGTCACCATTTGACATTTTGCCAAGGTTCTTCAAACCGCTGCAGCCGTACGCTTTGGAAGGAAGACCGTTCCCTCTGGAGGGTAACGACAACTTCATGTGTGACTTGGCCTTGGGTATGAACAATCTCGTTGAAGTGTTTTACAAGGTTCACAACGGCGAGATAACGGCCGACGATATAGTGTAAAGCGTAATGCCGACACCAGTTGAGTTTATCAATCCGTTTGACGGACCACTTTACCCGATGGTGACAGCCAAGCGTGACTCCGGGTCGATGTGGGGCAACTTGACGTGGGATATTTAAAACTTAGGCAACCTTGCGGCTGAAATCGCAAATTATTTCCCGAATAGGAAGATCGGACCGTTATCTAAGTATGAAGCATCATGGATATAAAACACGAAGAGACCAGTGAAGTTGTCAAGTAATGACTACTGCAATCCAGCGTCAGATTCTTGACGGTAGTGTCGAGAGAAAGATCGATGAAGCCGCCTACACGGATCAGATTAAGCCAATCTGGGAAGGAATTGAGGTGACCAATGTGGAATTCGATCCCGATAAGCACTTGGCGTTCGACCCGTCGTATGCCAAGACAGTTAAACGTACCACTATGGAAGAGGTGGGATTTAACTATCCAGATCAGATCTCTGACATCGGAGTGTCGGCTCCTTTCCCACTTTTTACTGAGGAGGCCTGTGACATCATGAAGGCCGAAGTGCTCCGTGAAGACGTGTTCAAGAACTGGGCAAGAGTGTCAAACTCGTCCACTTCCGGCCTGGATGCTATCATCCGAGGCTATGCCAAGGATACCTGTCCATTCACATTTGCTGCCTGGACTCACCCAAAGACCGTGGCTGCGGTGTCGGCCATGGCTGGAGTTGAGTTGGAAGTTATCATGGACTATGAAGTTGCCCATGTCAATGTGGCCATGAAGTCGAAGAATGAGGCTGACAATGAGAAGGAGGACCTCAGAAGAAAAGCCTCTATGGCTGATAGCTTCGATGACAACATTCCAGCTGTGGTCGGATGGCACAACGACTCATATCCATTCGTCTGTGTGCTGATGCTCTCTGACACCGAGGGAATGATTGGTGGAGAAACCTTGATCCGTACCGGTTCTAGCGAGATCATCAAGGCAGCAGGCCCTGCAAAGGGTAAAGCCACCGTCTTGCAAGGCCGCAAGCTTGTGCACCTTGCTCCAAAACCACTTGGATTCACCGAAAGAATCACCGCCGTCACTTCCTACCGTGCTAAGGATTCGATGAAACCAGAAGGATCTGTTCTTTCCACAGTTAAACCAGAGGTCCAGTATGGATCTTTGTACAACCAGTTCTACCCTGAATGGGTCGACTACCGTATGAATGTGATCAAGGACAGAGCCGACTACATTCAGAAGACTTTCAACACCGCCAAGGAGACAGGCAAGGATTTCGATAAGGAGAAGGCAACCGAATTGCTCAAGGACCTCGAGGCCTATACCAGAAAGACATGGACTGAGATGCAAGTGAGCGACGATGAATGGCAGCAGTACCAGAAGAACTTCCAGTAAATGATGTATACTTTTAACTTTTAATACCTTTCGCAGATAGATAGTACTACTTTTTTCAGCCTTCGATCGCATATTTATACCCGCTGCAAATTCTAACCTCAACTTAACCAGCTTGATGTTTCAAAAAGTGTCTTGGGAAGATATTAACAGCAAGGGAAACCCATTGCTATCGCCAGCTTACAAGAGCAATGGCCATGTGTTCACGTCCGGTTGTTTGGGAACAAACTGTTGCGGTAACTTACCTGAAGATGTGACGGAACAGACGGAAAATGCCATTCTCAACCTCGAAAAGGTGCTAAAACAGTCTGGATCGTCCCTGGATAAAGTGATCAAGGTCCTTCTTTTCATCAGTGATAGAGCCGACCAGCCCGCCGTCAATAAGGTTTACAAGAAGTACTTCACGAGCAAGCCGGCCAGATCCTGTGTGATCATTGGATTCCCGAACCCAAAGGTCAAGGTGGAAGTGGAGTGCATTGCACAGTACGTTGATTTATCATCCAAACTGTAATACAGAAACGAGTATTTTTAGTACGTAAGTAGATCGATCAATTGTCAGGCGAAATCGTAAGTCCCAGAGCCTCTCTCTGCGATTTGGACTCTGGATCGAAGTATGGCTTCTCAGCGAGCGAAGTGACTCTGGTTCCATGTCTTGGCTCGAGACCTTCGTGGTCCCAGATGGTTCTGTGCTGAGTAGATCTGTTGTCCCAAATGGCCGAAGTTCCATAACCAGGCTTCGATCTCCAGTTGAATCTAACTTGGATATCGGCATTCTTCTCGTAGACATCAAACAAGTAGTTGAGGATCAGAGTAGACTCGACGGGCGTCAGACCAATAATACGTCTAGTCATGGAACGGTTGCAGAAGAGATGCTTCCAACCGGTAGCTGGGTTGGTTCTCACCAGAGGGTGAATGCGCTCCACTCTCTTTCTGTTACCAAACGGATCATCTCTGTCGATGTAGTTGTGGGCAGAGACATACACAGCCTGCTTGCCATCCAAGAAGTGCTTCATCTCCTCAGACAACTTATCGTAGGCAGCGTATCCAGAGGACCACAGTGTGTCACCACCGACATCTGGAATCGAATCTAAATGCAAGTGTGTGATACCGGCAGGCTGACGCTCATGGACCAAGTCGGTGTGCCAGGTCTGGTTGGCAATGGATCCATAACGAACAGCATCCCAGTTTCCATAGTTGGCATTCTTGAAGTTGACGTTCATGCCTTTGCTTCTGTGATAGTCCACCCAGATCACAGTGGCACCAGGAACACCTGGCACCTGAGCAGTCTGTGGGTGAACCTCGACGTTACCCCAGTAGGCTCCGAGTTCCTTCTGCTTCTTGACACCGAGCTTTTGGTTGCGGAAGAAGACAACTCCTCTCTGTGCGACCAAGAGAGCCAATTCGTCCTTCTGTTGATCAGTGAGGTCTGCCAGTTGAAGACCGACGATCTCAGTACCGATCTTCTTAGTGAGATCGATCACCTCATCGGCAGCACCAAACAGAGCCTTCTTTTCAGGGTCGGCATTGGCTCCACGCTCGATGTATGGCATGTCGTAGTCTCTCACAGCCAAGGCTTGGTCGACGAAGACAGGAATCTCAGCTCTGTTCGGAATCTGCGGGTATCCATTGGATAGATCGATACCATCGGCCTCAAGTCTCTTGCGGGCGTTCTCTGGCAGAAGTGCCAGTCCTCCCAAGTCGGTACCTGTGGCTTTGGCGTTTCTATGAGCGGATCTCGTCATCGAAATCTCTGGATGGTGTCTCACGAGGTACTCGACTTGCTCGTCGAGGGCCACATGGTGTGTCGCTTCTTGTGCTGGTGCGGTTTCAACAATCGACATACTGTCAAATTGATTCAATTGACATCATATCTACTTTAAATAGGTGCATCTACTGAGGCTTTTCCATTTAGTGTGGCGCTTGCCCTGCGGAAATAAGAATTTTCAAGAGCGAAGAGCTCCGAGAATGCCTTCGGCAAATTCGGCCGGTGATATGGAGGGGAAGTATATGGCGGAATGGACGTGGAACTGGAGCATATTAGGTGGCATGTGGCGGAGGAGATGAGCACATTCGGAGTTACTGAGCAATTATTCAAAGGATCTTCATCTGATTAGGTGGAATAGATTAGATTAGGTGGTAAATAATCATCTAAGAGCGATCTATACTGCCGGCGACTATTTCTTGTTAGGATCAATGGAGAAGATCTTGTCAGGGTTCAAGAGACGGTAAGGGTCAATGGCCAACTTAATCTTTCTCATGAGGTCCAAGGTCTCTTTGGACAATTCCTCTTCCAAGAAATCCTTCTTTCCAAGACCAACTCCGTGCTCTCCAGTGACGGTACCATCGACAGCGAGGGCACGTTCAATCATATGGTCAACAAGCTCCTTGACCTGGGCATGTTGATCCTTGGTATACAGGATGAGAGCATGGTAGTTACCGTCACCAACGTGTCCAACGATCGAGGACTGGAATCCAGACTTGACGATCTCATCCTTGGTCTGCTGAATCTGGGTAGACAGCTCGGAAATTGGCACAGCAACATCAGTAGTCCAAACCTGGATGTCCTTGGAGATGTGGTCGTGTCCATGACTGATCGTGGACCAAAGAGCCACTTTACGGGCATTCCAAAGCTCTTCCTTCTCGTCCTCGGTGGTTGCAAATTTGAACTCGTTGGACTTGTTTTCGCTGCAGATCTTCTCGACATCCTGGGTCAGAGATTTGGTGGCCTGCTCAGAGGAACCACCGATTTTGAGCATCAGAGTAGGAAGCTCCGCGTACTTGTGAGTAGTCTGACCAGCCTCATTCACGTACTTCATCATGTCATCGTCAAGCAACTCCATGGCATCCAGGTTCAAACCATGCTGGACGAAGCCTGCAACGGCACGCGAGGCGTCGTAGAGTGTAGGGAAGGAGACAACAGCAACGTGCTCCACTTTAGGCTTGACGTTCAATCTTAACGTGGCCTCAGTGACAATTCCCAGAGTACCTTCAGAACCGATGAAAAGTCCGTTCAAGTTGTAACCGGCAGCAGACTTGCGAGGTCTCTTTCTAGTCTTCACGACTTGTCCATCGGGGAGAACAACGGTCAAGTTGATCACATTTTCCTTCATGGTACCGTAACGGGCAGCATTGGTACCAGAGCAAGAGGTACCAACCATACCACCGATACATGCGCCTGGACCAGGATCTGGGCCAAAGAGCAGGTTGTATTCTGCCAGATAGTGTCCCAATTCCTGCCAACCGACAGCAGGCTGCACAACCACATCAAGGTCATCCTGATGCAGGGCAACGATCTTGTTCATACGGCTCAAGTCGATACAGATGCCCTGTCTAGTTGGGACGAAATGGGCCTCGAGAGAAGTACCACCAGTAAATGGGACTGCTGGAACACGGTACTTATGGCAGGTTCTCAAGATAGCACTGACATCCTCAGTACTCTCTGGGAACACAACGGCAACGGGTCTTTCGTCAGGAGCAGCGTGCTCCGTCTGGAAGTAGGTGTCCGAGTGAGAATCCAGCTCACCTTGGGACCGAGTGATCTTCTCTGGGCCGAGGAGACTGTTGATCTCAGCCAGGGCCTTCTCGGTGTCACCGTATAGTGGACTATCCAAGTCAACCAGCTTGGTTGCCGACGATGGAGGGAAAAGGAACTCTGGTGGAGAGCTTCCCACGCGGTAGGTAACATAACCAGATCCAATGAGTGCTCCAGCGAGGAAGACCGATCCTACAGTAAAGGCAGAAAATCCCTTGGATCCCGGTTTACCTGGCGGAGTTGGTTTAGTGGAGGCAAATCTCACTCCACGAGGGGCAACAGCCCTCACTGACAACTTCTTGGACACAGATCTCAACATTTTGCAGGAAAGAAGTGACTCGCTGTAAACTGTCGAGATTTCAACAATCGACGAAAAATTCCTCTTTGGGAATCCGAGAGCCACTTTTTTTTTTCAGAGGATTTCATCCACATGCCGCACCCAATGTGTCAATTACCCCATAGTATAAATATGCAAGCAACGTAGTGACAGGTTTCTGTCTAATTCATCATGAGTACCCAAACTATCGTCAGAGAAGAAGCCAATTTCTCGGTTCCCCTCGATCAACAGATCGAGAGCCTCATTAGAGGGACTGAAGGTATCAGTGTTACTAGAGCTACCAACATGCCTAAGCTTGCCAGTGGAGGAGATGAGGTGGGGTTACAGTTGTTGCCAGAATCCGCCAAAAAGCGTCTCGAGGACGACAATATTGATTTGTCCCATGGGTACCCTGAGGTTCCTCCTCGCTCAGAGATTCCAATCTACGTTGATGAGGCAGCCGCTATCAGAGATGAAGATGTTCCATTTATTGAGCGTGGTAAGAATGCCGATCCCGAGAAGAAGGCGCTGTTTGGTGCCGCCGACAAGGTCATTGACCTCACTAAGAAGATCGGTACCGAGATTGTCGGTCTGCAACTGGCAGATCTCACCGATCAACAGAGAGATGAATTGGCACTTCTGATCGCTGAGCGTGGAGTAGTGTTCTTCCGCAACCAGAAACTGCCGGTCAGGAAACAGAAAGAGCTTGGAGATTACTTTGGAAACATCGAAATCCACCCTCAGTCGCCTCATGTTCCAGGAGTGCCAGGAACTACAGTCATCTGGAACGAATACTATAAGGCCAAGGGACAGAAGTTGGATTTCAAATCCCTAAACTACGGAAACTTTGATATGTTCAGATATGGAAGCCAAGGAGCCCAAGAGTGGCACTCTGATTTGGTCCATGAGCACCAACCGGCAGGTATTACTCACCTTCATTTGGACTCCATCCCAAGTGTGGGAGGTGACACGATGTGGGCCTCGGGCTATGCTGCTTACGATAAGCTGTCTGAAGAGATGAAGCATTTCTTGGATGGAAAGAAAGCTGTTTACCGCTCCTTCAATAAGTATCTTGACCGGAACGATCCATTCGGAAACACCAAACCAGTCGAAAGAGTCCATCCTCTGGTGAGAACCAACCCCGCCACAGGCTGGAAGCATCTGTTTGTGAACAGAGGTATGACCGACAGAATCCTTGGACTCACCCCGGTCGAGTCCACTCTGATTCTCAACTACTTATTTGATGTCTACGAGAAGAACGCCGACATCCAGGTGCGGTTTAACTGGCGCTCTGATCCTGGTTATGGAACCTCAGCACTGTGGGACAACAGATGCACGCAGCACCGTGCAATTTGGGACCACGAAGGTGCAGAGTCCAGACATGGAACCAGAGTGACTTCGCTGGCCGAAGTTCCGTACTTTGACCCGGCCTCAAAATCCCAGAGAGAGGCCCTTGGCCTGACAATTAGTCCTGACGAATAGTCCTGATGACAAATTATTGAAAAATACTAAATAGGAAATACATTGAAATAGGAAAAAGTGAGCCACAGCGGCTGCATGTTTCGCAGAGAATGACGTTTCTCATTTAAATAGCGGGAGATCTGCCATCTCTCCCCCCACAGCAATGAGCACACAAACCACTACAAGGGAGGGGGCCAACAATTTCTCGGTCCCTTTGGACCAGCAGGTCGAAGAATTAATCCGTAACCATAAGGACATCAAAATCACCCGTGGAGTCAATGTGCCCAAATTGAGCACGGGAACTGACTCTGTCGGCTTGGACATGTTGCCGGAGACCACTAAGCAGCGTTTCAGAGAGGATAACATCGACCTGTCTCATGGATATCCAGAGATTCCTCCTCGCTCGGAGATTCCTGTCTACGTTGACCAGGCCTATGCTATCAGAGACTACGACATGCCATACATCGAGCGTGGTAAGAATGCCGACCCTGAGAAGAAGGCTCTATTTGGTGCTGCCAAGGAGGTCCGCGACCTTACGAAGAAGATCGGTACTGAGATCATCGGTCTCCAATTGAAGGACTTGACCAACCAGCAGTTGGACGAGTTGGCACTTCTTATCGAGGAGCGTGGAGTGGTGTTCTTCCACAATCAAAAATTGGGTATTCGCAAGCAGAGAGAGCTTGGCGATTACTGGGGAAACGTCGAGGAGCACCCGCAGACTCCTCACGTTCCAGGTCTCCCAGGTACCACCGTGATCTGGAACGACTACCAAAAGGCCAAGGGTATGAACGTGACGTTCAAGAACGACAACTATGGAAACTGGGACGCTCTCCGTTATGGTACCGTTGCTAACCAGACTTGGCACACCGACTTGGTCCACGAGCGTCAGCCTGCCGGTATCACACATCTCTACCTGGACGCTGTTCCTGAGGTGGGAGGTGATACCATTTGGGCTTCCGGTTATGCTGCCTACGATAAGCTTTCCAAGGAGATGCAACATTTCTTGGATGGAAAGAAGGCCATCTTCACCTCTTTCAACACTTACATTGACAGAGACGATCCATTCGGCAACAACAAGAACATCGAGAGAGTCCACCCTCTCGTGAGAACGCACCCTGCTACTGGATGGAAGTATCTGTTCGTGAATCGGTCCATGACTAAGCACATTATTGGTCTGACACCAGTGGAATCGACTCTGATTCTCAACTACCTGTTTGATGTCTACGAAAAGAACGCCGACATTCAGGTCAGATTCAACTGGAGATCCGACCCTGGCTACGGTACGTCTGCTATCTGGGATAACAGATGCACTCAGCACAGAGCACTCTGGGACCACGAAGGAGACGAAAAGAGGCACGGAACCAGAGTGACTTCGCTGGCCGAGATTCCTTACTTTGATCCATCCTCTCCATCACAGAGAGAGGCTCTGGGACTACCAATTGCTGAAGATGATTAAATAGTAATTCATGACTTATGGTTTGTTACCGATAAGCTGACCAGGGGTGATCTCACCATCCCTGTTCTTAAAAAACACAGAAGCAAGCAGGTTTCTGCTCTTTCCAATCTCTGCCACATAGTCCTGCTTATTGGCAGCCCTGAATGGATGTGGTCTGTCCTTGAGAGCAAACTTCATTAATGGATTGATGAACAACTCAAGAACGTTGTAGACACGAAGTTTCTCTGGGAAGACCGTCTCATACCAATGAAGTTGCTCCTCCTTGGATGGAAGAATCGTCTGGCCTGACCAGGTACCAGCAAGGGCAGCACCTTGAGCCTCGACTCTGCTGAAGAAGAAGATCGAGTATGTGTTACCAACGAGAGCTAATGTTGGATCGTCGATGGACCAAGTCCACTGGTAGAACTTGAACAGGTCAGGATGAGCGTCCACGTATTGCTGCTCGAAGAATGGATAGTAGACATGATAGCCAGTGCACAGAATGATGGCATCGAACCCATTTTCGACGGTTCCATCGGTGAATTTGACACCTTGGGTCTCCGGGAGGAACTCCTCGATCTCAGGCTTGTTAACGAAGCCCTTCGACCATGTACAGTAGGTGATCCAGTCATGGAATGTTCTGAAGTCGGATTTTCTCGAAATGTAGATGGTTGGATTGTCGATGCTTCTAGGGAAAGCATATTGGGCAATATCGACGGCAGACACACTGGCCCCCACAATGAGAATCTTCTTCTTGTCAGACAACTCGCCTGGGTCTCTCAACGACTTGCACAGGGTCAAAAGTAAGTCCTTGTTGTCCTTATTGTACTCTGCAAACTCTTCAAGTCCTTTAAAGTGCGGCAGCGAAGGCACAGTTTTACCATTAC
This sequence comes from Pichiaceae sp. JCM 15000, assembly GCA_001950555.1. Classification (NCBI taxonomy): domain Eukaryota; kingdom Fungi; phylum Ascomycota; class Pichiomycetes; order Pichiales; family Pichiaceae; species Pichiaceae sp. JCM 15000. The sequence continues at coordinate 963,809 of BCKB01000004.1, read as the reverse complement.
CAATGACAACGGCATCAAACTGCTGCGAATACCACTTATAAGTGACTTGCCCATTCGTACTGTATTCGGAAGCCCGAATCGTCACTTCCCACTTACCAGAGTCCAGCTTGCGAACCCGTTCGACGTTGCTGTTTAACCGAATATACTGAGAAAGATGATTCTTCTCAACGACTCTGTCCAGATACTTGCCGACATCATCAGCAAGCTGGTACACTTGCAAGTACTTGTATCTCTTTGCGAGATCGGCAAGTTCTTGCTCCGAGTAGTCATCGTAGGAGAATGTCATATACTTATTAGGAACGTTGGTGAAAAGTTCCTCATACGCACCAGATCCGTTCCACTGGTACTTATCCTGGGTCTGTGAAGCCTGTTTGGCCACAACGACGGGATTCTCATAGCTGGAGTGGGCCAGTTTCGACTCCAGTTCCGCATCAATGGGTGTCTTTCTGAAGATAGTTTCCTTATCTTCCCACTTGGAGGTCAGATCTGGCAACTGTGGATCCGGATTGTTGTTACCACGAGAAGTTCTGTCCCAAACACCACCAACTCCACCGTTTCTCTCGAACACAACCGGCTCGAAAGCTATCTGATCTTGATAACTTGACACATCGGTTTCTCCGAAGATAGTTGTACCATTCTTGAGAGTTCTGGTCAGATCATAGACCGTAGTGATTCCAGATGGTCCGCCACCAATAATGGCAACGGTCTTCACGTTCAACTTCTCGAGAGTCATGCTCACATGATACGACTCTGTTAGGGTCCATATAAAGCCCAGGCTCTGAAAAGTGTGGCTTTTTTTCGCAAGATTCGGGTTCGGAGTTATGCTCCAATGCGGCGCAATGGTACACCGACCACCGGAGATGATTATCGGACCATAATTGGTTCACTGCTCACAGAGGCTACGTACCAGATGTTAAGTATGATCTGCTGTCAGTAGTGGCTTTCAAATTGCGTAATATCTGGACACCACACCGAGTCTGTCAATTGACCCCAGATGATACAGTGAAAAATTTCTACTTTGGGCCTGGTTTGAGTTTACAGTCATGACAGTGGATCAGGTAGGTAAAAAGACCCTGGAATGGCCAACTTTAACTGTTACACTCTACGATAGAGTGACAGATGTGACATGCAACTGTGCGTAATGATAAGATGTGACAGAATAGAACGGACAAACTTAATTGGGCTATCAGTAAACTGTTGTGGCTCTAGATCTGTCCGCCACAGATAGAATTGGATAAATTGGTTGGGGTATATAGCTTAGTAATTACGGTCCAACTCACTTCGCCACTGAAACACCACCAAAGATGGGAGCCTCGCAAACCGCCGCTATTGCCACTCTCAGCGAGCAGGAAGCAAACATCGCCAATGCCGCCGCTGTCGACGAAGCCATCGAGGATTTGCTCCGTCACTCTGAAAACTTGAGTATTACCCGAAAGGACAAACGTGGTCCTCAGATCACAGACGGTGCCGACCCAGAAGGACTCAAGATCCTGCCTGCGCAATCCCGTAAAAGACTGGAAGAAGACGGAATCGATCTGTCTAAAGGTTATCCTCAAGTCCCAGACAGAGCCAAGATTCCTGTCTACGTTGACCAAGCCTATGCCATTCGTGACTACGACATGCCATACATCGAGCGTGGAGCCAATGCCGACCCTGAGAAGAAGGCTCTGTTTGGTGCTGCCAAGGAGGTCCGTGATATCACGAAGAAGATCGGCACTGAGATCATCGGCCTCCAACTGGAAGATCTTAACGATAAGCAGAAGGACGAATTGGCTCTCTTGATCGCGGAGAGAGGAGTGGTGTTCTTCCACAACCAAAAGCTCGGTGTCAAGAAGCAGAAGGAACTCGGAGAGTACTGGGGAAACGTCGAGGTTCACGCACAGGTGCCACAGGTGCCAGGTGTTCCTGGAGCCACCGTCATTTGGAACGACTACTACAAGACGACCGGTATGAAGATGAGTTTCAAGTCTCTTAACTACGGTAACTTTGACATCCGGTATGGAGATGCTGGAAACCAGATCTGGCACACAGATTTGGTCCATGAGCGTCAGCCAGCTGGTATCACACACCTTCACGTCGACACTATGCCAGATGTTGGTGGTGATACGATGTGGGCATCAGGGTTCGCCGCCTACGACAAGTTATCCAAGGAGATGCAAAACTTCTTGGATGGCAAGAAGGCTGTCTACCTATCTGCACACCTTTACATCGACAGACAGGATCCATTTGGAAACTTGAAGAAGATCGAAAGAGTCCACCCTCTCGTGAGAACACACCCTGCTACCGGTTGGAAGTACCTGTTTGTGAACAGAGGCATGACTGACAGAATTCTTGGTGTTACCCCAGTCGAGTCCACCCTGCTCCTCAACTACCTGTTTGATGTCTACGAAAAGAACGCCGACATTCAGGTCAGATTCAACTGGAGATCCGACCCTGGATACGGTACGTCTGCTATCTGGGACAACAGATCAACACAGCACAGATCGATCTGGGATCACGAGTCTGCTGAGCCAAGACATGGAACCAGAGTTACTTCTTTGGCTGAGAAGCCATACTTTGACCCTGCCTCGAAATCCCAAAGAGAGGCATTGGGACTTCCAATTTCGCCTGACAATTGACAACCGAGTATGAACTGACATTATAGGAATGAGTAAAATGCGATAGTACGAATGCGACAGTATGAAAGCAAGGAATAAGGAATGCAACGCGACAGTAAATAGTTAGCTAATGAAACTACTTGCATTATAGCTTTCTTGCTAATTAGATTTTCCATCGGGGCTCCAACTGTTTTCGGAAGCCTGATTTGATTTTTTTCATTACGCGTTAAAACACCATGTCATACAGAAACAGTACGGCAAGGAAACGCCAGAGGGAACAGCAGCGTGGCATCAAGTTCACGATGCTCGTGTGTGGACCCTCAGGCACAGGAAAGACGAGTTTCGTGAACTCGCTGCTCGACCAAAATGTGCTCAGCCACCGCTACGCCAAATCTTTGTCCAAAGATGGGCTGCCCAAGACGGTCACATATGCCAATTTGAACGGTGTGATCACGAACGCTGCCGAGTCTGACAAGTTGTTTGATCCGACGATTTCCAATATCGAACCTGGTGTGGCAATCACGGAGACCAACGTGGAGATCGTCGACGAAGATGATTCAAAATTGTTGCTAACGGTGGTGGAAACGCCCGGATTCGGCGAGAATCTCGACAACGAAATGTGTATCAGAGAGATTTGCAACTTCTTGGAGCAGCAGTTTGACCTGGTGTTGGCGGAGGAGACCAAAGTGAGACGGAATCCACGTTTTGAAGACACCCGAGTGCACGCGTGCCTCTATTTCATCACACCGACGGGTCACGGGCTACGCGAGCTGGATGTGCAGACGATGAAGCGGATCTCCAAGTATGCGAACGTGATCCCGGTGATTGGTCGTGCAGATTCGTTCACACAGACAGAGCTGCTGAACTTTAAACGACGTGTCAACGAGGACATTGAACGGTTCAAGATTCCGATCTTCCAGTTCACTGCCGACGAGGAAGAGGACGACCATGACGTTGTCGAGGAGGCACACTTCCTTTCACAGTTGCAACCGTTTGCCGTGATAACGTCGGATGAAGAGGAGACGAAAGACGGCAAGACATCAAGATACAGAACGTATCCTTGGGGAAAGATCGACATTAACGACACGTCGTTCTCGGACTTTGCTGTGCTAAAGTCGGTTCTGTTGGGATCGCACTTGCAAGATCTCAAGGACATCACGGACGACTACTTGTATGAGAACTACCGTACCGAGAGACTATCGGGCGTTTCCGACTTGAAAGGAGACTTCCCATTCACCAACACCCAGAGCCAGCCTCCATCGATGTCCAACTTGGCAGAGGTGGCCAAGGCCAAGACTTTGGAGGATGCTGGCGTGCAAAGCGTGACAGCCAAATCTGCACAGCTCTCTATCGACACAGACGACGACGATGCCTCTGTGTCAACACCCGTGGCAAACGCATACTCTCCATCCTCACTGGCATCTTCTCAATTTGCATCTACGGTTGATACGCGCAAGTTGCGGAAGATCTCAGAGACTGTCCCTTACATGCTACGACACGAGTCTCTGGTGACAAAGCAGCAGAAACTCGAAGAATTGGAGCGCCAGAGCGCCGTTGGCTTGGCAAAGCGTGCTGCCGAGTTGGAGAAGAAGGCCATGGAGTTGAAGCTCAAAGAGAAGCGGCTGCGTGAGCGGATTTCCAAGACCGAAACAACCCAGAGCGTTAGTGAGATGAGTTACGTCGAAGGAGATGACCTATAGGTAACTGCTATTAAACCAAACCAAACCTTTCCATATATATATACGTACGTACATCCTAGCAGGGTTGATTTTTTGCTTATCAAAGCCATTTCCCCAAGTGGCATTTCCTCCCTTCTTTCCTCATCATCACTTCTCTTTCTCAATTATGTCAACTCCAATAGATCTTAAGAACATCGCCAAGTGGATTGGCGAGCTCAAGACGGACAAGGTCACCCAATTGGCCGCTTCTGTCCTGCAGCATGGTGACATAGACGAGCTCTTGATAAACAGGGCCCGCGAAATTGCCGACACTCAGGTCTTCAACCATAAAGTTGACCCTGAAGGCGCCCCAGTCACCAACCAGAAGCAGTCTGGCCGCTGCTGGCTGTTTGCCTCTACCAATTTGCTCCGTCTGAAGCTCATGAAGAAGTACGACCTCAAGGAGTGTCTGCTGTCGCCCTCCTACCTCTTCTTCTACGACAAGTTTGAGAAGGCCAACTATTTCTTGGACCAGATTGTCGCCACTGCTGACGAGGATGTCGACTCCCGCATTGTGCAATGGTTCCTGACGGATCCGATCAGTGATGGAGGTCAATTCACCATGATGATCCAAATTATCAACAAGTATGGATTGGTGCCAAACTCGGTGTTCCCGGATTCCCAGAACACCACGGCATCTCGTGTGATGGACAGATTGATCACCACTAAATTGCGTGAATATGCGCAGACTTTGCGTGAGAAGATCGCTAAGGGAGAGTCTGTTGCTGAAGACCGGATTGCCATGCAGAGAGAGATCTACCGTCTCTTGACGATCTTCCTGGGCACCCCTCCAAAGCCAACCGATAAGTTCACCTGGGACTTCTACGACAAGGATGACAAGTTCCACACGATCACTTCGACGCCTGTCGAGTTTGTCAAGGACGAGATCGAGTTTGACACTTCCGAGTACATCTCTCTGTTGAACGACCCTCGTAACCCATTCGACCGTGTTGTCAAGATCGACAGACTGGGAAACGTTGTGGGAGGTGCCACCGTCGATTACCTCAACTTGGATATCGACAAGTTGTCTGCTGCTGTGGTCGACCGTATCAAGAACAACAAGGCTGTGTTCTTCGGTACTGACACCCCCAAGTTTATGGATAAGAAGCGTGGTATCATGGACATCGATCTCTGGGACTACAAGTTGATCGGATACGATTCGCGTGCCGTGGACAAGGCCTCTCGTGTGCTCTACCACGAGTCTCTTATGACGCATGCCATGCTGATTACCGCTGTTCATGTCGATGAAGACGGCAAGCCTGTCCGTTACAGAGTGGAAAACTCTTGGAGTGACAAGTCTGGTACTAAAGGCTACTACGTGATGACCCAGGACTATTTCAAAGAGTACGTGTACCAGGTTGTCGTTGAGAAGACCGATGTGCCAGAATTGATCAGCTTGCTCGAGGACAAGTCCCCAGTGGTTCTCCCACCTTACGACCCCATGGGAGCCCTTGCTTAGATAATTATAGTAAGTAAATATCCAGATCAAGTCCGAATTTTCACCTACACCTTTCTTTCATGAGGTTCTCTCTACTTGGGTGGCTCTTGGTGGCAGGGCTCCTTAGGGGGTTCGAAATCCCGCCGGTGGACTTTGATAACAGAGAATACTTCATGTTGGAGACCGGAGCCGACAGCGTGTCCGATCTGATCGATTCACATCCTTCTTGGAGATACGAACACCCGGCAAGGGCTATAGACAAATACCACGTGTTTTCCGTTCCGAAGGGCCATCCGGACATGGAAACTTGGCAGAAACGTGACTCAGAAGACCAGCTTGACGACCTTGGCCCCGACGTTAAGGCGCTATATCTTCTGCCTCCAAAGAGATTACAACGTCGAGCTCCTGTGCCCATAGACACTCCTCGCCCGCTGTTTGCGTACGGGAACCCGTTTGTCAAGAGGGCCAAGGACTCGTCGCAGGAGAAGGTCGATAATGCTTGCAAGGAGTTCACTATAAACGACCCGGAGTTCCCTAACCAGTGGCATATTATTAATACACAGTTCCCGGGCCACGACGTGAATGTGCTCCCAGTCTGGCGTGAAAACATCACGGGCAATGGAGTTGTGACCGCTATATTGGACGACGGACTTGACTACGACAGTCCGGATCTCAAGGACAACTTCTGTGCAGAAGGATCCTACGATTACAACGATCACGAGGACCTTCCCACACCAAAACTGGGCAGTGATTATCACGGCACACGGTGTGCTGGAGAGATCGCCGCTGCCAAGGGCAACGACTTCTGTGGAGTCGGTGTTGCATGGGGCTCGAAAGTGTCTGGTGTGCGCATTCTGTCGGGAGATTTAACCGCTGAAGACGAGGCTGCAGCTATGGTGCACAGACTCGACGTCAATGATATCTACTCGTGCTCCTGGGGCCCACCCGACAACGGTAGGGCCATGGACAAGCCAGAGAAGATCGTCCGTGAGGCGATACTGAAAGGTGTGCAAGAGGGCCGCGACGGGAAGGGCGCCCTATACATCTTTGCGTCTGGTAACGGAGCATTACATGGGGACTCGTGCAACTTTGACGGATACACGAACAGTATCTATTCTATCACGGTGGCTGCAGTCGACCACAAAGGTCTACATCCACCTTACTCGGAGGCATGTGCAGCTGTCATGGTGTGCACATATTCGTCCGGATCTGGTGAGCATATTCATACAACTGATTTCAGAAACGGATGTACTGCCAACCACGGAGGCACCTCGGCCGCTGCACCACTCGCTGCAGGACTCTACTCGCTGGTTCTCGAGGCTAATCCAAACCTGACCTGGCGCGACGTGCAGCACCTGACTGTTCTTTCTGCAGTCGAGGTCGACTCTGGAAACTCAGAATGGCAGCAGACTGCCATTCCTGGCAAGAGATACTCTTATAAATATGGCTGGGGAAAGATTGACGCCAACAAGACAGTCTCCATGGCCAAGAACGACTTCCCACTGCTGAAACCGCAGGCATGGTACTACACGCCATATTTGACAATAGACGACGGCACCGTAAAGCGTGACGACAGTAACGTCTTCACGACTTCGTTTGAGATCTCGCAAGAGGTTCTCCAGAAGGCCAACCTCGAACATATCGAGCAACTGATTACCACGGTGCATATTTCTTCCACGAAACGTGGTGCGGTGTCTGTTCATCTGATTTCTCCTCATGGAATCGACTCGCGGCTGGCGCAGGCCAGATCCCACGATACTGATAAGGATGGGTTCAACGACTGGTCGTTTTCTTCGGTAGCCCACTGGGGTGAGGAACCAACAGGCACATGGACTTTGAAAGTGACCAACAACGAACCGGACAAGCAGAAAGTGACCGTCAAGGCATGGCAATTGAAACTATTTGGTGAATCGATCGATCCAAACAAGGCCGAGAAGTTCGAAATAGACAAGGACTACAGTGAGATCAACAAGAAGGAGGAAGAACCGGAGCAACCAGCGGAGACTGTGCAGCCCGAGAAACCGTCCGAGACGGTGCAACCTTCTACAGTGCCTACGGCGTCGGGTAAGCCCACACACAAGCATAAGAAACCTCCTCATGAGAGTCACATCAATTTCGAACACTACGCCTTGGCACTTCTGATAATCGGGTTTATCATCTGCATACTCCTGCTCAAGTACCGCAAGAAGCCGGGAAGATCTCGTCAGAGGGACGAGTACGAGTTTGATATTATCAACCCTGAAGACGAGGACTCGGATTTTGACCGTAACTCGCGGCTCCAGAGTGACGGTGATGGTGACGAGGAATCAAGACTGGGAAATGATGACAGCTTCGATGGTTATTACAGGAGAGAGCGTGAAGAGCGCGAACGGCTGTTCCAAACAGACTCCGAGGACGCTGCTCTCGATAAATAGAAATACCCTTGCATGAAAAATTTAAATCTTCTACATGTCACTTTCTACTTCGAAACGGCCCAAGAGGACCGGGCAGAAGCCCAGTGTGGGCAGTGCGGGAGCGGTTGCCGCAAAGCCGTCTCTGTATCAGAGGTACATGTCGATTCCAACTAAATGGAAAGTGTACATCTGGGGAACGACGTTTGTGGTGGCGTTCGCCGCAAACAGCATCAGTGATAAGATCCTGGAGAAGAACATGATAGATGCCGAGGCCGAGAGGCGGGTGGACTTGGAGTTGCAGAAGCAAGACAAGTCAGCTACATCTGAATAATCGCATACATTTGTATATACTAAGCGTTGAGCTTTCTCTTCAAACTTGAGATGAATTCGAGGAACCGGGCAGGGTTGGTGTCGATGCCTCTTGAGTAGACGAACTCACTGCTGAGTCTTGTGGCAAAGAGAGCACGCAGATAAGCCTCTGGCACACGCTCAAGCAGGTGATCGATTCCAACGGCATCCAGCAGCAGCTTTGGAACGGCGTCGGTGAGAACTTGGTTTCTGAACTTGACGTCGTCGTCCCATAGCTCCTTGGATGAACCTAATTCATCTCCCAACTTGTTGATGGCCACAGAAAGATCGTCTGACAACTCGCTGAATGTCTTGCCTGTTTCTTGCTTCAATTTCCACAGTAGGTTGAACTCAAGCTTGGCGTTTCTAACGACAATCTCCTGGACCTGCTTCACGTAGGACTTGTAGAATGCCGGAGGCTCGTGAGTCTTCTCATCGATACACATGTGCTCTTCGAAAGCCTTGTCATCGAACGAAAGTGCAGCGAGAACTTCCAACGACGACGAGGTCACTCCACCCTTATTGGTGGATGCGTCTTTGAACAGAATGGCACCTGCCCGCTCCAAGATGATCTTGGCGGCCTGTGTAATGAACAGGTTGGCACCTTCGACGATAAGTGGGATCAAAGACTTTCCAGTCTTGTCATCGATCAGGTTGTGAACATTATTGGCGTTGATCGAGCTTGGCCGACCTCCGCACGGAACAAACAACTTGACGAAACCCTTCGTTGGGTAAACGTCTGGCAACTTCAAGTGGAACTGGTTGCGGAAGAGTAGACCGTTCTTGATCACCTTTCCGTTAGGAAGCTTGACGTCCTTATCATCGACCATAATGGCGTAACCTTTAGGACCGAGCTTGGACTTGTCAAAGTGGTCGTTACCTTTGCGTGCGTTGGCGAGTCTCAGCAATTCCTGCTTATCGATACCATCTTCATCCACGATGACACCGAATCCGTCAACGATACCAACGTACTTCTCGTTGCCAGAAAGCTTGATCTCATTGGATCCAAGGTCTCCGTCACCACCGCCCATTTGAATCTTGGTCTCGGTAGACCAGTCTTTGACACCGAGCTTATCGTAGGCACCTTCGACGTAGGCACGCACACTAAGAGTGGTCATACCATACTCGTCGTGAGGAATACCACCCAGTGATGGAGACTTACCAGTGAAGAAAGCCTTCCAAGGGTAACCATGAGCGGCGCCGCGCTTCTTGGCGTGCAAAGTGGCCCAGTTGACGAAACCGGCAGTGTTCTCATCGGGTCCCATGAACAAGGTCTCTGGGAGACCGTAAAGATCCTTGATGGTCTCCTTTGCTGGGTCGCCCTTGATCAACAGATCCAAGAGTGCATCAATATAGTTCTTGAAGCACTCGAAGGCCTTGTCCTGAGCAGCACCTTGGTCGAGCAAGATGACACCTTTGGAACCACCTTCTGGGATGTCCTTATTCTTGCGCTGTTGGGTAGAAGCAAGGTTATAGTTCTCGTCGAACATGGTGCGGCGGTTCTTGTCGTAGGCGTCTTCGGAACGCGACTTAACGATACGGATACCACCTCTAGCAATGTCTCTGAAACGGATGTGGAATCCACGGAAGTCAGAGCCCACCACGAAGAACATACCGAATGGAGTGTTTGGGTACTCATCCTTTGGCAGGAAGGTTGGCTGAAGTCTGTAAGAGATGGCCAACTTGGACGTGACGAAGAAGTTGGTCTTGAGAATACTCTTATTGAAGCCGTAAACGGACTTGAAGATCAGTGCAGCACCTTCATTGGTGGCAAAGCTGTTGTCGAGAATGTCGGCGAACATAGAATCGCCAGTGATCGGATCGATCTCGGCAACACGCTGGTAAGACAGAGTCTTCTCGAGAGAGGCGGAGATGTAATGAGCATCAACGAAATGGCGGTACAACTGACGAACGAGTGGCAGGTTGTTGTCAAGGGTCTCGTGGATCAGCTCCTCAGAGTAAGTCTCGGAGGTGAGTCTCTCCTTGAGTCTGCTGACCAACTCCAAGTTCTTTGGATCGTCAGACTGTGAGAGGAACTTCTTGATTTGGGAGTACTCTGGTCCGAGTCTGTTGAGGAAATGGCTCACGAAGATCACTGCAGAGTGTGCGTAGATGCACTCCTGAACGGACAACTCCCCAGCAGCAAAGCGGTCGTGGAAGAGGTTGTTCGGGATACAGTAGAGCAAGGAGGCCTCTCTAGTGAACTGGTAGATGACCTGCTCTGGCAGATAGTTGTCGATGTGCTCAATGTACATTGAGATAATGCACGAGCCATCGGCAAAGTTCTCCACGTACTTGCGCTTAAGAGGCACATCGTAGTAGCTGGCGAGAGTGGTCAGTGATGAACTGTACCGAGCTGACGAACCCCGCGTGTAACCAATGATGATGCGCTGCTCGCCAGTGCTGGCGAGAGCATAGTGCTTGATCACAGGTCCATCAGTCTTGCGGACCTCGTCCAAAATCTCAGTGTAGAGAGCCTTGGTGTGCAAGGTAGCAACTTTGGAGAAAGTGGTGTCTGCAATGTCATCAATGACCACCGTGGTAGACTTGGCAGCAGCTTCGGCACCTTCAGGGTACTGGCACTTGTAAACGAAGTGGCACTGCAACTTGGTGCCGTTCGGAACGTACGAGGTGAACGCTTCCATACGGTAGTTGGTGCCAACCGATCCGTCCAAGTAGTTGTCATCGATCTCCTTCTCGTACTCCTGGGATTCAGGGCAGCACGACTCGAAGTAGACAGCGTGGTCTTCAGCAACTCTCTTGTGATGGAAGGCATCGACGCTGACTTTCGGGTCCTTGACACCACGCGAATAGGCCTCGACTTTGGAGGCGTAAAAGGCCAGAACGTGTGCAGCAATAGACTCGGTAGTTTCGGCGGCAAAGAAAGTATCGTCGATTCCCAAGTCGTTATAGAACCACTTGGTCTCCTGCTCGATCAATTGCTCTGGCATGAGCCCAGTGGCATCGATGGCGTCCATAACCTTGGACTCTTGTTCGGTCTTTCCGGCAAACTTGACTGGATGGTAACCGGAGTCTTGCAACTCACTGGTAGGCACGCCTTGGAACGAGGAGGCCGAGAAGTTGTTATGAGAGGTAAGACTCATATTGGAGGAAGAGTGGAAAGGACAGTAAAGTGGATTGACTTTGTTGTGCGGGCAGTAACCGGGGACTTTTATAGGGATTGCTGTGATGACCCCGGATTTTCTTTTCGGGCTTCGGGATGCGGCATAGCTAGGGCAATTATAAATATAGACAGAGTGGAGAATTAGTGGGGCAGCGGCTCGCTCCATAGGGCATTACAGGCAACAGCAAACAGAAGGGAAGGTCTTGCTTTTGCGGGGTATGTTGGAATTGTGACACTTGGCACCCGTTAAGGTGGCAATCCAACAGTAACAGAACGGCATTTTTTAGGAGAACATGTGAAGAAATTGACAGCCCAACTCAACAATGACTCATTAGAATAGCCAGGATTATCCGAGGCACCCGTGCTAGAGGACCAGAATGATCTATGGCGGATAACAGATACGTGTAATTATGCAGCGCATAAGATACCAGAATGCTACTCGCTAGCGGGTGCCCTATAGGTTGGCCACAAACCGCGCTACTATGAAAATTACCCAGTTTGATCTCCGCCTACACAGCCGTGTCTCCAAGCGGGACTTTTAATTGAAGCAGACCCAGAGTTACACGCGACGGGTTAAGAATGCCGCCAACGTTGGGGGGGGACTGACCAACAACAAGGGGTGACTGGCCAACGACAAGCGGATATAGAATGGCCGGACATAACTGTGAGCGGGTGCGCTGTGGTGGCCACAACAACGTGTGTTGACACTTGCGCCACCTCTGCACCGAACGGCGTCTACAGTTACCTGCCGTTTTCTTGGACGGCATTTTGCAATTACCACCCTACGAGTCACCCGTTAAATTGCCTCAAATTAATGCGTCAATGCCCCGTTGTGACCGAACACCCAACCGGGGCCCGTCGAGTGAATTTTGCTGGTGCACGGATGCCCAAAATGTTTTCGTTACCCCTGACGTGCGGCACCCAAAACACGAAGGCGCGGTTTCATACCAAAATTCGGTTTCTCCAACCAAGACACAATTATAGCCTTCTTCTTCTCTAAAACTCGACAGCTATGCTAGACTTGAAGAGTGTCAACGCATTTGCCCTCAGCACGTACGTACTGTCGATTGTGGCGTGGGTCGTCGCCTTTGCCGGCTCCATTGCTGCCAAGTCGTCACTCGGTTCTTACTTCCCGCGTTTCTCCTGGTGGGCGCTCGTCTTCCAGCTTCTTCTGCTCATCCTGATGCCAGTGCTGGTTTTCACGAACTCGCTGCACTTCCATCGCTCCTTCGTCATTTGTATGCTTGGCGTTGCCTTCGTCTACAACTCGAATTCCGCCAACAACCTCGTCTACTACAGTTATTCGTCATCTGCAGCCGCCTCTGCCGGATTCATCATCACGTGTATCCTGAACTTCCTCTGGCTGCTGTACATTGGTTCGGACCCAGATTCACCAGTTGTCAACTTCCTGGATCTCGTTGGATCCAACGAGAACTTGTTGGACAGATCTGCAAGATTGGGTGGAGGTGCCGCTGTTGCATCACGCGCTCGTACCTCCACGCGCAACAGAGCCGAGTCTGCTGCCGCTGCCAACGTCAGTGGCAACCGCGACTCACGTGTGTCGTCGAACTCATACACAGTTCGGGGAAATGACACTATGAGCAAGGAGAACAATCCGTTTGAAACGTCTCATCCTTACTCTCAGGAGTTGTCCGGCTTTGAAAACGCAAAGTCCGACACTGCCACGGAACACAAGCGTACTTCGACCACGTCTGCCAACCTCGAGAAGGATAACCGGTACTCTGTGGTTCCAGACGCCGACTATCCGGTGCTCGTCAGAGGAATATACGACTACAAGGCCAGCCCTGACGACATCAACGAGCTTTCGTTCTCCAAGGGAGATGTTTTCAAGGTTAAGGACACGTCCGGTAACTGGTGGCAAGGAAAGAACTCCAAGGGACAGATCGGTATGTGCCCTAGTAACTACCTTGAAGTGATTTAGAGGTTCCACTCACAACACACTATACACAAGGTCAACGTCACTTCCACCACCCACCTCTTTACGCACTTTACGTTCTTTACCATCATCTCCACAGCCATAAGGCTCTTGGTCCGTTCCATACGAGGCCCCACCTACTCTTTTCACTCTCTATAACTGTAATTTAGGCCTACCAAATTATCTCCATTGAAAATAATTCTCGCGCCAACTGTTCACCGCGTTTGTTTATCATGAGCCGTCGCCTTTTGCGACATCGTATAGACATGGATCTCTACGAAAATGACACAGCTGACAACATACGACCGCCAGCGTTGAGCAAGTACGCGCAATCGCTTTTAGAAGGGACGAATATTGTCGATAACACCGTTGTTTCAGTCACCAAATCCCAACCCACCACAACGAGGTCTACGATCAGGTCTCGCCATAGAACTCCTTTAAACTTGGGTGCTCCGAGAAGATTATCGAACGGCATTGAAGTTGAGACCGAGGACGACCGTCGCACCGCTACGAAGACGGCATATTCAACCAAAGTGTTCTCCAATTCGAGAAGGTCGTCTTTCACAGAGGATGCCGTGCTCGATCCACCAACACACTCCATTCCAAGGCAGAAACGAAGCATGGTAAGAACTCCAAATTACAAAAGTACAGGCCTGTCGCCCATAGTGAAGCGTACAGACCAGCATCTGTCTTCATCGCCTGAAACACCAGAGATCGGTCGTCGTGCACTGGCTCCGCTATCGGCTGAAAAGGTCAACCAAGTGAGTTGTATTTGGGACGAGCCAGAGGTCGATCTGTTTAAGAGTCCTGAAGTGAGAGGAGCCGACAACAAGAAAGCGGAAGCTCCTAGACAGAGCCCCATTAGAAGAGACTCGCAGAAGTTCAAACGTCTCTTGGAGGAAGAGCTTCTCAAGCAGAAGAACCAGATCTTGCATGAGGTGCTGAGCCATAAGAAGGAGTCACAGCATATAGAGATCAAGGGTGATCGGTTCGAGGTTGTCGAATTGGTCGGCAAAGGTGGATCTTCCAAGGTGTACCGTGTCCGCAAAAAAGGTGCCACCACAAGTCTTGCGGTGAAAGTGGTCACGTTCGACGAACACGACCAGACCACGATCAACGAGTTCAAAGGAGAGATCAGCATCTTAGAGAAGCTCCACGATCACGACCGTGTGGTTCAACTGATCGACTATGTCTTGAAACCTTCTTCGTTGTTATTCGTTATGGAGTGTGGAGAGATCGATCTGGCCCATGTGCTATCAGAACGTCAAGGTAGGCCATTCGAGGCCTCGTTTGTCCGATACCACGCGCTCGAGATACTCAAGTGTGTCTCTCAAGTGCACAATGCGGGCGTTGTGCATGCCGACTTAAAGCCAGCAAACTTCCTGTTCGTGCGCGGTACGTTGAAGCTGATCGACTTTGGTATCTCAAATGCTCTCACGGACCAGACTGCTAACGTCTACAGAGAGTGCCAGATGGGCACCCCAAACTACATGGCCCCAGAGACTTTGGTAGAGGTTGACAGCAAGGGCTCAATGTGGAAAGTAGGCAAGCCGGCCGACGTTTGGTCATGCGGTTGTATCATCTACCAAATGTGCTATGGCCGGCCTCCGTACGCGAGCTATCCGGGCAACAAGAAGATACTGGCCATTACGAATTCGAAGTTGCAAATCACTTACCCGCGTGTGGCCCCTGGCGGTGGAGAGGAAGTCAGTGGGATGGCAATCGATCTGATGAAACAGGCGTTGCAGAGAGATCCTGCGGAGCGGTGGACTGCAGAGAAACTGATGCGGCATCAATTCTTGGTTCCTAACAATGTTTCAGAGCGGTTTGTGAGCGATCTAGTGCGGTCGGCCGTCAAATTCGGACAGCAACATCCAGAGGTGAAAGAGAATCGGATCAACCAGCTCGCCGAGAGCGTCTGGAGACGCATCGAGTAAACAGACAGAGGTGTCTGTAGATAGAACATAATATAACGTATATTGTATACACTACTGTGGTCCGAGCTTGGCCAACACGCGTGGTCCTTGCTCTTCCCACTCCTGCTTACTGATCCACATGTGGTCCTTATCAGCCATGATGTTTGCGAGAACGGCACCGCCGATGAACACCATGTATTTTCTTCTAGGAGGGTCTTCGATCCTCACTTTGAACTTGGACAGTCTCGTTGGGTCGCCGTGCAACACATGAGAGAACCATTGCTGTTTCAGTTCTCTTTCGAGACGCGATGGTAAGCCCGGATACATCGATGAACCTCCCGACAGAACAATCGACTTATAAAGGGTCGAGCGGATATCGACATCGCACGACTGGATCACCTTGAACAGACTCTCTCCAATGCCGGGCTGTTCGACATCGACTAACGAGGGCTGGAAAAGACACTCTGGTGCCTCGAACCGCTCCGAGCCGATCTTGATGACACGTCCGTCCGGCAACTCGAAGTTCTCGACGAGTGTGGTGGTCTCATTGCTCAATTTAGAGTCGAACTCCAAGTCGTACGAGACGTAACATAGCTTCTCCTTGATTTGGCGCACCGTCTCAAAGTCGGCGGTTCTGTTGAAAGCGTAGCCTCGTCTAAGAAGGAGGTTGATCAGGTTTCTTGTGACATCGCGGCCAGCAACATCCAACCGCTTCGTCAAGTGACCCAACACGACCGACTCGTAAACGGGGACAATGTGCGTGACACCGTCACCGGAGTCGATCACCACACCAGACGACAATCCTTGAGCGTACAGGGCCAAAACAGCCTGGATGGCAACGTAGACGCCGCCAAACTGGTACTTCTCAAACATTACATCGCACATCTTCTCTCTGTTCTTGAGTGGGTTCATCGGAGGCTCTGTAAGAAGTACCTTGCGGCCTGTCGTGTCCACTTTCATCTTCTCGTAGAAGGCGTAGTCCCACAGATGCTCCATGTCTTCCCAATTGCGGATGATTCCGTTTTCCATCGGATAAGACACTTCTAACGACGATCTGACCGCCGAGGCCTCATCTCCGCACATGATGTCCTTAATCTCGACATCGCCGGTACGTTCCTCAGCTCTCAGAATTGGGCGTCCAACGATCGACGGGAAGGTATAATCAGGGAAGTTCTCACCTGCCCTGCCGATCTTGACGAATCCTGTACCTTGGTCAAGCACTGTTTGTTAGTATACATGTGTTAATGGGTGCAATGAAGCGTTGTACATACCAATTGGTGGCTGGTCCATGATGGTTCGTTGTTTTAATAAAGGGGGAAGAGAATTATTCAATCGAGGTGTAAAATGTCAAAGCGGATTTAGTCTATGGTCAAGTGGAATTAATTGTGTATAGTTGGTCAACCGATCATCGTCCTCTTGCGACCTCTCATCCTGACATGCTTCAACCTCCGTGCAGTCTCCATGTACTGTTTTATGGCTTTTTTCCCGCCCTTGCTGTGCCTTTTCTCATATCCTTGTAGTATCCACTCGTTATATGTGTCAGCGAACGTAGGATGTGTCGATTTGAGAGCTCTTTCTAGCACGTACAAGTCGACAGCCTTATCCTCTGATAACGACGAGTACGAGGACAGTCCGAAATCGATCAGGCTGGGCTTGTGCGTCTCGTCAATGAGCACTATATTGGAAGAAGTGAGATCTCCATGGACGATATCGTTCATATGTAGATGGGCCACGGCTGCACCAACGGCGTCACAAACCTTCTCAACCTCCCCATCTAATGCTATGTTATTTTCTCTGGTATTCTGCTTCTCCAACATCCACAACCAGTTCTTGAAAGAGCTCGAATCGCCATTGGCGAGTTGGTAACCGAGAAACTCCATCCATATAAGTCCGTTGGGTCCATCGACAGCGACCAACTTGGGAGCATTCACGCCCATCTCCACCAACTTGTTCATGAGTTTCGCCTCCGAGCCTGTACGGCTCGCGGTGATATGTTTGTCGAGCTTTGGATGCCTATAAGGCTTTGGAGGACGGTACTTTATGATGTACTTGGATGTGTTCGATAATCCAAGCGGTTGCACACCTTCAGGCAAATACGGATGCTGAGTGGTGGTAAATACGAGGGCTTCGGCGCCCTGTGAGATCAGTTCCAGCGGCACCGTCGGTATTAACGACTCCAAATGGCCGATGATTTGATCTCTCATAAGGGGAAGGAATTTTTATATCTGTTGTTTATCTCTAAAGATGTCTGTTGATACTCTTAGCATTCTAAAGTCGGAGGACGACTACCGTCAGTTCGTACAGGAAGACAAGAAGTTACAGGCTCTTGCGGACCATCCGGAGAGTTTCCCTGCCCTGACATCTCGCAATGCAAACTATCTGGGTAAATTAAACTACCAGTTCTTGGAGCTCGATGGTAGAGAGAAGTTCTTGAGGTATCTGAACCAGGGGAGCATCCTGAAGAAAGATGAGATGAGCCGGATCAGAAAAGAGAATGAACTGCTTAGTATGCAAGTGGAGAACCAGCGGAAGGCAGTGGATGAGACGAAAATAGACGTTGGTGATCGAAGCGAGAAGTTGATCAAGTTACTGGTTAAAGAGGTCAACAGGAGAAGCGACGCTGTTCGGGACCTGGATATGGAGATCGAGTTGCTTGCAAAAGAGCATCGGTTGTTGACTGAGGAGTTGCAAGGCGATGACAAGTCATTGGACGAGCTTGTACACGAGCAGAAGACGCTGGGTGCAGATCTCGGTCAATTACAGGTGAAATTTGTCCAGTTGTGTCGGCAACGAGAAGAGCAGGCACGTGAATTGGATCAGAAGACGAGACAGCATCAAGAACTTGTGGCGCAACGTGAACAGATCGAAAAGGACATTAGGAAATACGACGGCGAAGAGAGCGACGGTCAATTGAGAGCCAAAGTGCACGAATTGAACGGGCTCTTAGGTATATGGGGTGGATTGTAATAACGGTATATAGATCAATCTTGCCTGCGCATCAAAAAGGCACCCATGCTTCCCAGGTAGCCTTCGTGCCTGAGGAAGTAGCCCTTCTTAGTCCCCTCGGACCAGAAATCTATGGCGTAGGACAGCGTCCGTATCGTTTGGTAGTGGTTCCGGATGTAGGATCCTGCAAAGTAGACTTTCTTGAGGTTGTACCTTTGCGCTTGCATGTATGTGACCTGACCGATGTTGTTAGAGATCGCATACAGCAGCGACCGAGCAATGTCGGCCTCTTCGAAGTGAGACAGCCGCTCTTCTCTATTTTCAGCAGCACAGGTGGCATCGTTGAACACTCTCTTATAGATCTTGCCCATAGACGAGGCAATGTGGTTGCTCTTCAAGCCTATGTTGTTGTATGCACCGCCATATATATCACCAACGAGCAAATCGACGTTTTCGTTGTTTCCCTTGGCTGCCATCTCGAGCATCTCATCAAAGGTCTTGCAATTGGTTAGTATCGACAGCAATCCCCACAGAGTTCCCCCTCCTAAGGTAGATCCGCCTACACGGATGAAATTGTCCGGTCCAGGGCCCGTCACTTTGATCATCGACACTCCTGATCCGATGTTCACTAAGAGATATGGATACTGCTCGTCCTCTTCGGGTAGGTCCGTCTCAACATACCGATGGATATTTTCATCGTAGTAGAACACCTCTCTGCAGATCTCCGTGATGAAGAAGTCCAATCCAATGATTAAACACTGCATCTCGTCCTCTTTTTGGACTCGACATTCCAACTCATTTCTGAGCTTGTCGTAGTATTTATAGGCACCTCCTCCAGTGGCAATGATGATCAGCTGCTTGTTGTAGATCCCCTTGGATGGATCGTGGTTGTAGTGAGCCGCCAAGATCTCCTTGGTGTGCTTAATGAACTCCGTAATGCGGTGAGTCTCGATAGTGTAGAAACAGAGCCTGACTCCACCGGACTGCTGTTTCCGAGCATAGCATAGCTTGGCTAATGACCCCCCGATGTCTATGCCAAGCTCAGTGACCACTCCGCTGTGGTTAGGAAGCGAGATGTCCTTAGTATCGGGCACATCTCTGCCGTCGTACTCGGAGTCATCGATGACGATGTATGCCCCGCTAACGTTATGGGGTTTGGGGTTGGCGCAGTGGTGGTGCACGTAGACTGTGCTGTTAGCCCTAGATGATGACGATGAGTGCACCATAGACACCGTGGACTCTGGTGAGAGAGATGGTGACGCCATGGGGTCCATTACTCCGCACTTGCAAGTTAAGGTTTTCCAGCTCAAATCTTTCAGGTGCAGAGGTGGCTTGGCCATTATTTTTGGTGGGATTTGGAGCTGTGGATGGTTCACGGCTTTGGTGTGATTACGTTCGTGCGGTGAATCATTGTGCACTGCCAGTCACCACATGGAAGATCAATTACTGGTTCAGACACCACCACAGAGGGTTGAATCCGAACTTACTCGCCGTTACTGCCCTAATTGCTGGACATTCCCAGGATCTAATAATAAGTGGTAGGTACTGAAAAATTTAAAGGTGGGGCGCGCAAGCAAGCTGCCTACACTTTTCCGAGGACCTGGTCTGTTTTGACAGGATATCAGCAATCGATTAACTGGAGCACTATGGGTTCAGTTATTATCGACCTGCGTATAACGGAACCACTTCCCGATACAGTGGAGGTTGTTCCAGATGCACTGTTCTGTCTGCAACGGTCTAACGAGTCCAGTGGCCAGTTCCGGTTGGTACTCGGAGACATTGGGACCGTTCTCAACTCCAAGACTTACAATGACGAGTTGTTGATCGACGGAGGCGTCGAGATCGTTTCAACATTGAAGTTGTTACGACTGTTGCTTTCAGGAATCGACAATTACACAACCGTCTATCACAACTATGCATTTACCACTACTGCGGACACGCAGATGATCTGTAACTACTTGGATTCGTTTGAATTCTTGGCGATTGACGAAGATGAGGATGAGTCAGCCATAGACGAAGATGATACCGATGAAGCTGAGGCATCCGAGCCCGTTTACATTCAGTTGTCGGACGAGGAAATGTCTCTATCACCATTTGCTCGACTCTCCGATGATGAAAGAGCACAGTCTGATGATTTGCAGGCACAGCAGTATCGGAAGAAGCGGTTCCGCCATTTCAGACGTCAGTCGTTCGAACTGTCGCCCAGACCGTCACTCTTAGGATACCTGTTGCTGGACATCGAGTCTGCAACCGGCCTGCCACCATTGAAAGATTCGATCCGGTTGCGATACGATATGGATGCATTTGTGGTGGTTTCTTTCGGTACAAACGTCTATAGGACAAAGACTCGCAGACACAACTTGAATCCGGAGTGGATCAACCAGTTTGTGAACTTGGAGGTGACGAAACCTGAAGAGCATTTTGATCTAAGGTTCAACATCTTCGATCGAGACCGGTTCACTTCAAACGACCGAGTCTGCTCTGTGCGAGTACCCGTGAGCAGGTTCATCAAGCAGTCCGGATGGCATAATATCAAGCTGGACATGGAGGTTGATTCTTCAGTGGATAATTCTGTATTGTCTCATAAGCCGGTTCTCTCTGTCAGGTACAAGTTTCAAACGAGTGATGATCTGATCGAGGCGCTGTATCAGCACGATGTTGATCCAAGGTTGCCACAACGATTCCGTCAATGTCCACTGTGCGGACAGTTAGACAGACGGAATCACTCGTTGCTCAAGCACGTTGCTGTGTGCCAGGCAGGACTACGGCCCAAGACTTTCTTGAAAAAAGCTTATAGCAGCTCTCAGAACGCAAGTCGTCGCTGGTACACCAAGGCTCTGATGAAAGTTGCATATGGACGACCTCGTCTTGGTGGTAATAATGCCAACATCATGGTTCAGGACCGCAATACCGGGATGATCATTGAGGAGCAGATGAGTATTCAGATTCGACTGGGTATTCGGTTACTTTACAGGTCGATCCGGTCGCCGAGGTCCAGTAAGCGCATCAAGAGATACCTGTACAATCAGAGCATGAAGCAAGGTGCGCGATTTGACTCGCCTGAGTCAGTGGTGAAGATCGAGCAGTTCATCAACTTCTATGGACTGGATTTATCCAACTGTGTCAAGAGATCTCCTGACCAGTATGCTACATTCAACGAGTTCTTCTCGCGCAAGTTGAAGCCGAGTGCAAGGACCGTCGAAGGTAAAGGTGACTGGATTGCTACCAGTATGGCGGATTCACGGCTGAGTGTGTTCAGTACGGTGGCCATGTCTCAACAGGTGTGGATCAAGGGCCGCGATTTCAGCGTGAGCAAGCTCGTTGGTGAAGCAAGAGGGTTCGAAAGCGGGTCCTTAGCAATATTCAGGCTCGCCCCACAGGACTACCATCGGTTCCACTCGCCTGTGTCCGGTATAGTGAGGAAAATCAAGCATATTGAAGGAGAGTACTACACAGTCAACCCGATGGCGATCCGTTCGAAGCTGGATGTGTTTGGCGAGAACGTGCGGACGATCATCGAGCTCGAGACGGAGTATTTCGGCCAGGTGATCCTGTGTGCCATTGGAGCCATGATGGTTGGCTCAATCGTCGTGGACATCAAGGAAGGTGACCGTGTGCTACGAGGAGACGATCTGGGTCATTTCAAGTTTGGTGGATCGACGGTGGTGGCGCTGTTCCAAGAGGGGCGAGTCAAGTTCGACAGGGACTTGCTATACAACTCGGAGCAGCGCAGCATCGAGACGTTGGTATCGGTGGGAATGTCGATAGGCCACACGCCAACTACAGAGCAGTTCAAGAGACGGCCGTTGTCTCGGGACAGCATTGACAGAGTCCAGATAGTGAGGACGATTACAGGAGTGGCCGACGACACCATTCTAGATGATCTGGATGGATTGGACGAGTCGGATGATTAGACAATTGCATTGCATTCATATTAGTACAGGTAGTACTTTGCCTATTTGTAAGTGGTGGTGGTTAGGCCGTTCTTTTCAAGGGCCTTACCGATGGAAGCCTGGTCGACGAACCAAACAACTGGCAAGGACAACTTGTTGACCATGGCAGCTGGCAATCCTTCGTGCTTACCGTCAAAGACCTCGTCCAAGACGTCGGCCTTCTTTGGTCCCTGGGCGTAGAATGCGATCTGGGTGGCTCTCTTAATGTAAGGGAAAGTGAACGTAATACGACGTGGAGGAGGCTTTGGAGAGTCGCTGATGTTGTCGACATCCTTGGTGTTCTCCAAGAGGGCCGGGTGGTCAGGGAAGAGGGAGCAGATGTGGCCGTCCTCACCGCAACCCAGAATGATCACATCGCAGTGGTCTGGCAACTTCTTGGCATAATCAGCAGCGATGTTGGCATCGGTGGCTCCTGTTGGAGACATCAGCGTCGTGTTGATGGCAACGATTTTAGGTTGCTCATCTCTGGCCGGAATTAGGCCTGCAACCTTCCGTTTGAAGAATCCGTAGTTGGAGTCCTCGTACGACAGCGGCAAGAGTCTCTCGTCAACAAAGTAGATCTCCCAACGTCCCCACTTGACGCGGGACGCAACGTCCTGGTTTAAAAGGAGACCTTCCTGAAGGGCGCCGACGAGCGAACCTCCCGAGATGGCAATGCGGAAGACCGGCTCAGTGGCAAGCACTTTGTCCTGGGCGTCAACAATGTACTCACCGAGGGAATATGAGGCGTCTTGCGAGTTTGGGTAGGCGTAAATATCAACCATTAGAGAAGAATGTAAAGTGGGTCGACTCGAGGATCTGTCAGCTTATATATAACGAATAATAAAACTGCCTGTTATTTGATTGATGTACGTACCCGGCGTGGGGTCACGTCTAACGACGCCGCACAGTTCGGGGTGGGTCGGAAAAGCGGTCAAGATTATGTCATTGGCTTTTTTTTTTTCTAGGGAGATAAAATTCTCTACAACTAAATGGCCCAGGGCAAGCTGAATCTGGCCAAGAAAAAGGCACATCGAGTCACCAAAAGACAAAGAAATCCTCGCGCCGCTGCTCCCAAGATCTGTAGGCCTCGGAAACTCAACAAAAGAGAGTTGGAAGTTCGTCGATTGACCAAGAAAGAGAAGGGTCAACTTACTGTTACTACTGAGAAAGTGTTATCTTCACAGGTTGGCCATCTAGAGCTGCTTAAGGGTACTAGAAGAGAGATCGAGAATGCCAAGAAGAAAGGGCTCAAATAGGCGGGTTAAGCCTGTTGACAAGCATCTTCCAGTGAAAGTTATTGATAGTTGGAGCAATACTGTTGAGAAGATCAAAGTTGTTCCAGTGTTGCAATTTGAGAGGCCTTCCAAGCGGCGGAGGGAGGCGGAGGATGGTGATGGAGGGTTGTGATGGAGGCTAGACTCAGATGAAGGGTTATATAGAGGCTCCGGCAGGAAAGAGTCGTATAGAGTATGCAGTTTTACTATAATCAGTGCATTTACTATAATCAGTGCAGTTACTACAATCGCTGGTGCAGTTACTATAATCGATCGTTCACTATACGTGGTTCACTATACGTAGTTCACTAAGCCCCACTAAGCATTAACCCTGGCTGTTCACTGCCAACTCCATAATCAGCCTCGTACTCAAATGCAAGAACGGATAAGCACTGAACGAACCTTCGTCATCGTCCAATTCAACATGCACCTCTCTGCCATCAGCATAATCCCATCCATCAAACTTAAAATCAACCAGGTAATTGTTCGGCTCTAACTGGAACAGCTGGATCTGCATCTTCATCATGTCTGGAACATTGCTGTTACCCTCTTGATCGTTCGGTGAGTACTTCCAGCGCACTTTGATTGTCCACAACTCCTCCTCTGAAGGTCTCTGCCACTCGGCACCAAGGTTTCTCAGTGCCCTATAGATCTCTCCCATCACATCCAATGGGTACGACCGCGATCTGATACCGAAATGCCACCGAGTCTTGGACTTCTTCGTTTGAACGGGCTGGATCGACGCCAATTCAGGATGTTTTTGCACCATGTAAGCTCTGTGGATCTGAGGCAGTGATGAAGGAAGCACAGCTATGTTCGATTGAAGCGCTTGTCCTCCCTGTGATACACTTCCATGTGTACGCCAGTTCGACTGCTGTTGTAGTTGTTGTTGCTGCTGCTGCTGCTGTTGTTGTTGTTGTTGTGTTCTCTGCTCTTCCTTCTGCTGTTGCTTCACTTCATCCACAAGCGATTGGTTGTGTCTCATCAGTTCGTACGAGTCCAGAATCTCCTCGGTGTTTGCGTTTCGGCCCTGTTGAACCGCCTCCAAGATCTCCTGCTCAGTATAACCCATCGTCTGCGTCAGGGCCTTGACCACATCTGGGTCAACCTCATCGATAGTAGGATCGGGCTTCTTCTCTGTATTCTGGTGCTCCAAGTAATCTGGCAAATCCTGCTTGAACCAGTCGTCTTCCAAGATTTCCTGAACAGTAATACGGTTCAACGGATTCACCACAAGCATTCGTGTGAGCAGATTCTTCGCACCAGGCGACAGATCGTGGGGAATCGTATACACACCGTTCGAGATCTTCTTGAACAATGCAGGAATCAGCTCGTCGTCGAATGGCAGTCGTCCACATAGCATCACATAGAGAATGACACCGCACGACCAAACGTCCACTTCTGGTCCAGCGTACAACTTACCGGAAATCACCTCGGGAGCAGCATAGTTGGGCGACCCACAACTAGTCTTCAGGAAGTTACCATCACTCATGATGTTACTGAGTCCAAAGTCGGCGATCTTGATGTTCAGGTTGTCATCCAACAACAAATTCTCCGGTTTCAGGTCTCGATGAACAATCTTATGACGATGGCAGTAGTCCACAGCACATATGATCTGTTGGAAGAACCGTCTGGCCTCTGAATCGCTCATCCGACCATGCTGCACTATATACTCGAACAGCTCCTTGCCAGCGTACTCGATAACCATGATAATCTCCTCTTTCGACTCTATCACATCATACAACTTGATGATGTGTGGGTGGTTGAGCAATCTCAGGTAAGCAATCTCTCTTTCAATACGCCCTTGCATATCCGACTTGGCCAGTGTCTTCCTGTTGATGATTTTCAAAGCGACACGTTGTCCCGTCGTCGTGTGGTAGGCCAGTTTCACTTTACCAAACGAACCTTCTCCGAGAGTCTTGACAATCTGGTATTTGCCAATTCTGCCGTGGTTCGACTCTGGCGACTTCTCATCTTGATGATGGTGGTGATGGTGACGATGGCTGTGATGCCCATCTTGGTATTCGTCCTGCGCTTGGCGTTGACCGCCTTGCTGTTGTGTTGGTTCTTCCGCCATCGTATGGACAGTAGAAAAAAATAGTGGGGGGTTCCTACAACCAATTTAAAGGCTAGTACATTATCTAACGTGTACGGATTATACCGGCGGCCATGAGAAGCATCACCTTGTGGGCGACATCCTCGTTCTTCATATGCTCCTGAAGAGCTGCCGGGTTGTTCTGGGCCTGCTGTAAGATCGTCTGCATCACTGGGTCCGACATAATCTCGACGATTTCTGGGTCCTGTTGGACACGCTTCATGGTCTGCTCGTAGGTCTCTCCATCCTCAGGAGCAAATCTCTGCGAGAGCGCCTTCTGTGACAGTTGCTCGATCTCGGCCATCTGAGGACTGCTCTGTTGGCCGTTCTTGATCTCCACTTTCCGGGCAGCGTTCAAAGTCACGTCGGCAGCCTTATACTGCTTCGTAGCAATCTCTGCATTGGCCTTGCGGATGTAGGCACGGATGAAGTTAGGATCCAACTTGATGGCCTTGTCACAGTCGTCGATAGCATCTGGGAACGACATCAGCTTGGCCAGAGCAGCGGCACGGTTCGAGTAACCACGTGGATCGCTAGGGTCACGCTTGGTCATCTCCGTATACTGTGCAACAGCCTCGGGCCACTGGCCCTTCTTGAAGAAGTCGTTACCCTGGACACGGGCCTCCTCGGCCTTATCCTTGTCGATGTATGCATTCTGCTTGCGGTTCTTGAGCTCCTTCTCGGCAGAACGCAATTTGTTCAAGGTGGCAGCCGTTCTGTGCTCGGTCAACGACTTCTCGTAGTACTCGATGGCATTCTCCAAGTCATCTTTCTTCAAGTAGCAGTTTCCGATACGGGCAAGCGACTTGGCGATCTTCGTGTAGTCGGCGTGCTCCTCTCTGCCGTGATTCACGGCCTCCTCGCACGTCTTGATCGACTGCTCGTAATCACCCTTCTCGAACTCGGCAGCAGCACGGTTGTTCAAGTAGGTTATGTCGTTGTGGGCCTCCCAAGCCTTGTTGTACTCGGCAATGGCCTCGTCGAACTTGTGGGCTTTGTACAACTTGTTACCTTCGGCCTTGAACCCAGCTGCTTCCTGCTCCTCTGGAGACACCTTTGGCTCCGCAGCAGCCTTGGCAGCGGCCTCTTCAGCAGCCTTCTTCTCAGCAGCAGCCTTCTTCTCGGCGGCAGCAGCGGCAGCAGAGTCTGCAGTCGGAACTGGTGTAGGTTCAGCGTCTGGCGTTGGAACACCAGCTCCTGGAGCACCATTAAGATCGACACCAAGAATAGTAGCAATGATGGTCATCAATCTAGGATCCGTGAACAGGTCCTGAGACATGGCCGCTGGGTTGGCCTGCAACTGCTGCACTTTGGCAACGATCGTTGGATCGTTCATGATGTCGGCAGTCTTTGGGTTGGTCTTCAATTTCTCGATCAAGTTAGGATCGCTGAACATTTTACCAAGTCCAAGGCCTGCTCCCGCAGAGTTGCGAGCCTTGGCAGCTTCCACGTCTTGCAATCCGCTCTGAGCCATCTTATTCTCAGAGTCCAACTCCAATGCCTTCTTATACTCGGCCTCGGCCTCGTCCCAAGCACCTTCTCCGAAATAGGCAGCAGCAACACGATTGTGTCCCTTGGCCCAAGTTGGGTTGATCTTGACACATTCTTGAGCGTCGTCAAGGGCCTGCTTGTACTTATGCTCCGAAGCATAGCATGCCGACCGGTTCGAATAGAGGACGTGGTTAGGTTCTGGCGATGCCTCAATGGCCTGAGTGAACAGACCAATGGCCTTGTTAAAGTCCTGGGCACGGAATGCCTCGTTACCTTGTGCTTTGTATTCTTCTGCACTCATTACTGATTCAATAGAAGAAATGGGATGGCGATCTATCTCTTTAAAAATGGTGGTGATGTAGAGTGGAAAAATATTCTAGAACGGACTATGGAGTCTAGGTTGTAGGGATTGGAATAGAGCCGTGTTGAGAGCATTGCGTAGTATTACGATGTAATAGTTGGTATTGATGTTACGTTTGCTACTTCTACCAAGTTACCTCGTTGAAATCGGTGGTGAATTCGACCCATTGCGGTGATATTTGATTCCAATCGACTAATGCAGCAAGTTTTTCAGCTGAATCTAAACTGTTAGATCAATGTCAGATACGTTTTCTCAAGATACGCTGCGGTTCTTTGCGTGGGTGAAGGCCAATTATGATGTATCACCAAAGTTTCAGGTTGAAGACTTAAGGAGTGACAGCCAGGGCAGAGGCCTGGTGGCAACCGATGATATTGCCCAAGATGAGGTACTTTTCGAGCTATCAAGAGACCTCGTCATCAACGTGGAGTCGTCCTCGTTGGGTGCAATCAGTCAGGATAGTAAGGAGTTTCTCATCTCTTTGAATCAGTGGGAAGCTTTGGTGTTGTGCCTTTCTTATGAGTTGTTCCTCGGAGAAAAGTCAAAATGGAAGGACTACCTCAAACTGCTACCTAGCGAGACCTCTGATTTCCATACTTTGATGTTTTGGACCCCCAAGCAGGTCGAAACCCTTCGTCCATCGTTGGTGGTTGATCGCATCGGCAAGGACTCTGCTGAAAAGATGTACCATAGAATGGTCCCTGATTATTGCAACAGGTTGGGAGTTCCAGAGCTCGCCAGCTATCTAACTCTGTCCAAGTTCCATTCGGTGGCATCATTAATCATGTCGTATTCTTTCGATGTCGAGCATGCTGAAGTTGCTGAAGAGGCTGAAGATGAGGAGGTTGAAGAGGTGGAATCCACATGCGGACAGGGTTGTGGTGATAACTGTACTTGTGATGACGCTGAAGAATCCAATGACGACGAGGAACCTGATGAGTCTGATTCAGAACCTGACATTGATTGTGTTCAGTATGACGACTATCTCAAGTCGATGGTGCCTCTGGCTGATACTCTGAATGCAAACACTTCTCTCGTCAATGCTACACTCCACTACGACGGCATTAAACTTGCTATGAAGGCCACCAAGGATATCAAGAAAGGTGAACAGATCTACAACACCTACGGTGACATCCCCAACTCTGAGATTCTCCGTAAGTACGGCTATGTGGAACTACCTTCGGCCAAAACTGAGTTTGCAGAGGTGCCTCTGAAACTCATCAAGCAGGTTTATCATGAGAAGTTTTCGTCTGCTTTCAAGATCAAGAGCATCGATCACATTGTCGACTGCGTCTTTGACTTGATTGCCAACTCTTCATTCCTTCAAGAGACTCTCGAAGATAATGAAGGTGGAATCGTCATCGAACGCTACGAAATCTACTCGCATGCAGAGTCTCTCCCTGAATTCATACTTTTGCTACTGATTCTTTCGACACTCCTTGAAAGCTGGAAATCCGACCCAAAGTGGTTCCGCAAGATGTCTCACTCTGTCGATAGACCTCAAGGAGACTTCTCTATTTTCGTCAACCGCGTTATCAACAAGTGCTACCAATTGCTCGAGGAACGCTCGATTATCACCGATTCCCTTTGCCAGGATTTTAAAGCCATCATTGCTAAGCGTCTCTCCGAATACTCTCAGGAACAGATCGACTATGAACTTCCTTCTTCGTTCTCTTTGAACTTGACTCGCCAAGATCTTGCTCGGATTGTTACCAAGAATGAGGTTCAATGCCTTCAATCGTCATTGCACTTCCCTAAAGGTCAGTCCGAGTATAATGTGATTGACGATGCCAAGTTCCTCAAGAACGTTCTCAAGCACAAGTCGGACGAGCCCAAACATAAGAAGCGGCGTTTATAATCCATGTCCTGTATTAATAATAAGCCTATAAATCGTGTATTAATGGGTATCGTGCGATAACGATGTGTTCACCACATGTAATGTGCTCCTGCGCATCGAGTCCTTAGAGTCGTCAAAGACATCACTGTCTGTCTCTGGAGTCTCTTCCACCTCTGGAGTCACTTCGCGTTCCTCAGGAACGGTATCCGGAGTATCCTCTTCACTCCATGAATCAGATCCAACTTCCTTGACAGCTTCTGTGTCTGTAATGAGTGTTGTAGCATTAGTATCCATCGTCAGCTTGGTGTCCATTGTAAGGTTCCGTTTTAGTGGGGTTGGTCTCATCACTTCGAATTTTGGAGGTGACGCTTTCTTTGGCGCAAAGTGCACCTTCTTGATGCTATCAAGCCAGGTCGTCTTCTCCATTGGTGGATTTCGTGCCTTCTCTTTGAATGTTTCGTTGGCCTTATTCAACTTCCGGCCTCTTTCTTCCCAGAGTTGTTGCACTTCAGGGTCCGGTCTGAGGACTCCGTGTGCGTTGTAGTACATGTCCGCCTCTCTAACGGCAAAGTTCTTGGTAGTTGGCACGTTTGGCCGAGGAAGCCCCAGACCAGACACGGCTCGGCTATCTGTTAGATGCAGGCTGTCGGTATCGACAGAACCAGTCTCGTCTGATTGCTCGTGAAGCATCTGAGAAACTGATGGTGATAACGGTGGCATGGTGACCATATCGCTGAAAGTGCCGTGAGACGACATCGAGTACTGGTCCGTTGAGTATGGCACCTCGATACGGTCACCACCAACCCTGTAATCAGGAATGTCGATTCCCTTTGCCCCTTTACGGTAGTCGTAGTACCATTTAAAGCAGACATAGATGTTTTGCACCGTTGGAAACAAAAATAGAAACACAATCACTAGAAGATGAATGATCAAGATTATCCAAATGCACTTGGTGCGGACGCCTTCGCCCGAACCAACACTCTCGATGAAAGGAATGTGCATCAGAGACACTATCACGTTGGCAACACAGCAGAAGATTTTGTTGCGGTTCATTCTCGTCTTCGAATAGTACGGTTTGCAAATGCAAAGCACTGCCAAGTAGATCACTTTGGCTGCGATGATGATACTAACCTGGGCGGCACCGCTTGCTTGTGCTGCACCGACAGTGACACTAAATATCAGCATCTCCAATCCATCAACGAGATAGAACCAGACCTTTGGAACGTTGAAGGTGGAGTAGAGAGTGTGCCAAGTAAGGATGACTCGCAGCGATGTGTAGAGAGACTTTCTTCCCTGTTTCTTGAAGACATACTTGACTCCAAAATAGCCTAGTTGAAAGACATAGAATGCGATGACGAGTCCGGCGGTGGCTAAAGTCCAACTAGGAGAGTACATTATGTATGGTCCACCGTACGGATTGTTGTGGTTTGTGGAGACAGCATAGAAGGAAACTGTGAGCAACGGAATAGCTGCAACATGTGAAAAGCAATCGATGATGATTCCCATGTTATAGTAGAAGGCTGAGCGGCCATAGCGCTGGCAAACGGGGAGCGTATTGATCTTCCTGTAGAGATAGATGCAGAAGAAGATGGCGTTCTGGAAGCAGATGTATGCAGCAACCAGGATGCCAAAGTCTCTGAGTAAATAAGACCAGACTGCTTTCAATTGAGAGTCACCAGAGCCATAGAGCAGCGATTTGAGGCCACCTGAATAGAGAGTCTGGTAAACGTTACCTTCAGAGTTACCGTGGACACTCGTAGTATGGAAGAGTGCAACCCATCTGAATGAGCTGAACAGTGGAGCAACAAACCCTGGATAGTAAATGTTCAAACCGACCATGAAGAATAGGAAATGCAGGTAGTAGACGAAGTCGGTGAATAGCGGAGTCTCCTGGTTCAGCAACGGAGCGTTACAAATCATGGCTGCTGGCATCAAGAACGGATCCTCGGAGTCCTGGTAAGGTGACAGCCAAATGTTGATCGTGTTCGATATTATGATCAGTGCCATGATGATGGCAAAGAAGGCCGAAATGAACGTGGACAGCTTCTCGTCCTGAACAGTCGAGACATAGATTCGGTTGCAGCCGATCACCGTATGGTCATTATCGGCATCAATTATCTGGATTGTGGCCTCGTATGTTCCGAAGGGGGAACGGTGACCCACATCAGCCTGTAACGTGAGTACCACCTCGTTATCCTTATAAACGGGGCATGCTGTAGACGTCGTTGTGACAGTGCTACCGGTCAAAGTCGATGTAGCATCAGAATCATCAGAGTAGACCGTCGAAGTAACGACAACTTGGACGGTCTCAACGGTTTCGGGCAGCGTGACGAGCGCAGAGAAGCCTTGCGACGGCTCGAATTCCTTGAGGTATGCGTCATAGGATGTGATATTGCTCGTGAAGAGACGTTTTTGGATGGCCACGGGCAGCGAGCTCGTGACATTGCCGGAAGTAGAAGCGGCAGTTGTAGTAGTGTCACCACTGATGGCATAGTGAGATGTGACAGTCTGAGTGTATGTTCCGTCGTAAGTGAACAGGTTGCTGAAGATCGATTCGGAGCTCTCATTACGAACCACCTTGATATGGTCGCAGAATCGCAGATATTCGTCCACCAAGACGGTTTCGACGTACTTGACATGGAAGTGCAGCGTTGTGTACATGTTTGTGGTTTGGTTGACGTCGTAAATGTCCTCCAACGCCAGAGCGTCCATCTGTAAGACCATTAGGCCGGTATCTTCGTTATACGTGACATTTGTGACAAAACTCGAGAACCAGTCCAAGTTCTTACCACACTTGAGAGCTCGTACCAGTGCAGCATGGCACTGTGGTACTATCAGGCCGAATAGCAGCCAGAATAGCAGCATAGGGGCCAGGTAGTTAAGAGATAGAACGATTTCAAAAGCAAAATGAAATTGCGTGGAATTTGAATTCCTGGATCGGACGATTGTAGGAGGATTGAAATCATAGCAATCGTATAATATGTACATATTTAGTAAAGAGGTGGCAGCTAGGCGATGTTCCTCATGAGGGCTTCGAAGAGTGAAAAGAATATCGTTGTAGTCATGATGGATCGGATCACTGAAGGTCCCAGGCCTTTATACACGTCTCTAGTGGGAAGTCCGAGACGGAGAGGAACCACAGGTATTTTCGGCTGGCCGGTCCTGGAGCGAACGATGTTGCCGACAACGTCGCGTTGGTACCTGGACTTGACTGTATCCAGCGGATAGACAGTGATCCATGAAACCAGTCCCGCACAGGCACCAGCAATGGGCACACAGATCGTTTTCAAGGTATCGCTGACCGGCCGATCGGAGGCCGTACGATCCACCAACGAATGTAATGCCATCTTGGCTGTCTCATATCCACCGTAGTATAGCCCGGAGCAGATGCTATCCCGCACTATATGGTACTGGAACCCGAGATAGAGGCCGCGGAACCCTTCCGAGCTCACTATACTTCGAGCGACATCGAACAGTTTCGTCGGGAGCCTGTCCTTTTTCACGTGAGTCTGATCAGAGTTAACGAGCACGACAATCTGCTGGAATATCTTGGTCAGTTCGAAGGGACATGCAAACGATGACACCACTGCACCTGCTGTAGCTCCTGATAGGAACGAAACCGGGATGTTGTTGATGACTCGGGCAATATCTTTGCCTGTCTTTGATGAGTCAATCAGTGGCTCATTACCCCAGATTGGGTCGAAGAACTCAGAGAATTTCGGCTTGGCATAGGTGAACATGGTGACTCCGATGGACCTAGAACACGATGCAGACACTAGAGGTGCAGCGATTCCCCTGAAGAGACCCCTGGTTCCCTCGGCATTTATTGTACGACGGAAACAGTCGATGGCGCCATCAAACTGATGAGTCTGCATACGAGTCTTGACGGAGTCGAGGGGGAACCCGACGGCTATAGCTGCCATCGAGGACAGGTAAGAGAAGATGGGCACTTTGTATGCCTCCACGGCCAAAGGTAGCCGGAATAAGGCATCGTTATAAGTGACGGCGCCTGTAATAGCCGGGACAGTTGGGCTCTTATCAGGCATCGCCAAAGGTGGGGGATTCGTTTAAGATTTCCCGAGGGGGAAAAACTCCATTTTCAGATAGGATTTCATTATGTACTTACTACAAGTTAAGCTCAGCCTCGGTGTCCTTGATTGCCTTAATCAAGGCGTCAGCAATAATATCTGCCTCCTTCTTGGTCAGAATGTATGCTGGGGCCACTGAGACGTGGTCACCAATGCCAATGGTGACTCCGTTGGCGTCTTTGGCAGCACCGTTCGTACCTTGCAAGGCCATCGTGGTGATTCCGTTGGCCAAAGCCTTCTCGTACACCTTGGCGTATAGTTTCCACTCGGATGGGAATGACTTCTTCGTAATCGGGTCGCACAATTCCACGGAAAAGAACAGTGGAAGACCTCTGACATCGCCGACAATTTTACTATCTTTCAATTCGGCAGCAACTCTGTCAAACATGTACTGGCCAGCCTCGGCCCCTTTCTCGATCAGATTGTCTCTGTACAGCTTCTTTTGCACGGCAAGACCAACCTTACAGTTGAACTCGTGACAGTGGTAAGTCTGTGCACCTGCGATAGTGTTGGATCCTTTCACGAAGGCCTCCTTCACTTGAGGTGAAATCAAGACACCAGCAAGCGTAACGAATCCCGATCCCAGAGTCTTACCAATGGACATCAGATCTGGTCCATTGCCTGACTCCATGAATTTCGAGTAGGTGTGGTACTTACCAGAGCGGCCCAATCCACACATCACTTCATCCAGCATGAAAAGTGCTCCATACTTGTGGGCAAGCTCACGAGCACCATCAAGGTAGCCCTTTGGAGGTGGAACGGTACCGAAGGATGAACCTCCAACGGTTTCGAAGATCACTGCACACACAGTGGATGGGTCCGCTTTCTGGAAAGTGTCGTCAAGCTCTTTCAAAAGCTGCTGTGTGTACTCTTCCTCCGTGACAGTTGCAGTGATTCCTCTGTATGGATTGCATGCAGACACTTTCGGAGTCTGTTCATCCGACAGAAGAATGCTCTTGAAGTCCTCTTTCCGAATTCCGTCACCAATCGAGAGTGCTCCGACGGTAAATCCGTGGTAAGCGTTACGTCTGGAAATAAACCGGAATCTCTTGAGATCTCCACGTTCGTTATGGTACTGTTTGGCGATCTTCATGGCATTCTCGTTGGCCTCGGATCCAGAGCCGACCCACAATGCAGAGGCAAAGTGTCCCTTGGGAGACCGGTCGATAATGAACTGAGAAAGTTCTTCGGCAGCGTAGTTGGAGAAATACATACCAAACGAATAGTAGGAGCTTTTAGCAGCCTCTCCCATGTAACTGGTGATCTCCTTGTCGGCATGGCCCAGCGATCCGACAGCAGCTCCTGTCATAGCATCGATGACTTTATGCTGCTTCTTCGTCTTAGGGTCTTCGATGGTAATGTACATACCATCGGCAGACACAAGCATTGGAGTCTGGTCAGAGATTGTGTTCTGGAAAACGACACTGCTCATAGTTGGATTGGTTGGTTGTCAAATGACACATTCACCCTCGTAGACTGCCTATTTATACCTGACAGCGAAAGAGAGCAAAATCCTAATCTGATCCAGTTTCCTAATCAGGAATCTCTATGCGATTCGTATTCTTAGGAGTGAGCCAATTGTGATGTTGCGCTCCGATACCCGATCGATATGACCAGTTTAAGCTACGTGTGGTTATGATATCGTATGACTCTTAATTACATGTCGATGGTCTCTTTGAAACTCAAGATGTCGTTGTACCGGAGCCCGTTCAAGTCGAGGTTTGCCGGTAATTCCAAATCCCGTCCGAGTCCATTCTGATCTTTTGATGCCATCAAGATAAGTCCCTTCGACCTAATAGTGTTAGCGATCGAAGGGCAGATGGCCAGTAGCTCGTAAGGCACTGAGATTCCAAGCAGGTTGTTAGATGAGGCAAACTCTGTAGCGAGCTTGATCGATCTCGATAACTTATCTTGGTACTGTAAAGAGCTCACGTACTCTGAAGAATCCTTATTGATCGAATCGATATCGCCGATCAACAGGTTATTGGTGTCGATTCGTTTCTTCGTCTCCTCCTGCCATTTAGGTGTCTCGATTCTCTCATTCTGCGAGAACCCGTTGGCCGTACACTCGACGAACGAGTCCTCTTTCGATCCGTACTTGATTCCACTCACGTTGTAGAAGACAGGGTAGTTTGGTTGTTTCCAATTGAGGATCGTGCACACGGTAGCATTGTCTGCAGACAGGATCAACGACCGAGTCTGGCCGGCATTGTTGTGTCTTAAGTTCCGCACGTGACGGAAGATGTCGGTGAGAATCAAGTCGATATAGTTGTTGAGGCAGCTGTCTGTGATGGTGTTGAGTTCTGCTCCAGTGTTGCAACGGCGGACCAACTCGTTGGCAGAGACCGCTGTGAACAGTTTGATATCATAGAACTCGAGCTCGTAGATCGTCGGGTAAAAGATCTCCAGATTGATGGAAATGTCCGTGGACACTTGTGCTAGGAAGTCTCCTAGAGGTATGTACAGTTTTTCCAAGAGGGACCGTAGTCCTTCACCTTGCACAGACTTTAACGTGCCCATCAACGACTCGTACTCACCCTTGCTGTAGACGAGAGTACTCAATTGTTCAAAGTTGAAGCAGCACACCGGCAGTGAAACACCAGTACCGACATCCACCAAATGCTTTGGACACACGACAGGCGTACCATCATTCAGAAGGTAGACCTGGATCCGGAAGTAGTCTCCTGTCAAAGACGACGCTGTAACAAACGAGACGTTGGTGTCCTGTTTGGTTCTCTTCTGCTTCTCCTCGTCGGTGACAGAGGACGACTTCCAGTAGGTATCGTACATGGATATCTCTAGAGGTCTTCCAGAGTATGGATAGATGATTTCGTAGTTGAACCGAAGGAATCCGGTATTTCTAAGCTTGACATCGAGCAGCGGAATCTCAAGGTCTCCTTCCAACTTGGATCCGTAACCTGGGAAGGCAGTAGTGAGCAAAGATGACGAAAGTGTTGCCTTGGCCAGGAGACGGGTACCAAACGTCGGGAATAGTTCGAACTCGACGTTGAAACTGTCGTCGAAAGTATCCGTTTGGAAAGTGATTTGCTTGTCGTTATCAAGAACGGGCAAGAGCAGGTTCCGAGGGATGATGTCATTCTTATCACAGGATATGGTGATGCGGCCAGGGATAGACGTCAAGAAAGTGTCTGGGTTTAACCGGATCGAGTTTCTGCTGGTATAGAAGGACAACTTGAGGAAGATCTTCTTTTCCAAGAAGTTGTGTCCATACTTGCGCAATGGGATGATCGGTGGAGGCAAAGAAAGGTCTGGAATCATGTCTATCGATATGGACAGATTGTCAGGGGCGAGCAAGACACTGGATGATGGCGGTGGAGGAATGTCGGTACCTTCGGAAGTCTCGACGTCCATCTTGGAACTGTTGATCTCTTGCTCTTTCCTGTGAGCTTCTAATACGTTCAACACATCAGTGTTACCTTCCCAAATGGCATAGTACACTGGATCGAAGCCATCTTCGTCCTGGAAACTATAATCTGCGCCGTCGTCAATGAGACTTCTTGCCATCTCCTTATTTCCTTCAACGGCAGCATAGAACAGTGGACACCACTTATTGAGTTTATCAATCTGGTTGACATCGGCACCGTACTCTAGCAGCAGCGGTAGCAATTCGGTGTTTCCCGAGGATGCCACAATATGCAGCGGGAGCAAACCTTCAGCGTTACACTGGGCATTTGTCGTCAGTAGTCTATCCTGTTGAGCCTTCTCTGGTGTTCCATACTGATTCAAGATTAGCTTGACCACGTTGTAGTTTCCCACTTTGCAAGCCACGTTGAGGGGCAAGTATCTTGGCTTAAGATCGTCCTGTAACGGGAAACCGTTGGCACCATGATCCAAGAGCGTACGAGCACAGTCGACACGGTCGTTGATGATGGCTAGCAAAAGAGGCGAGATGGATTCATTATCCATTGCATCTATGATAGGGGTGACTTTAGAAGAGGCCAGCAACAGGTCGAGTAAGTCACCACGGCCGTTTTCTGTCACATAGTGGAGGCAGGTGCGGCCAGAGATGTCCTTGGCGGTAGGGTCGATGTTGTCGGAGCTGAGAAGGAGAGAAACGATATCGTTACGGTGCTGTTTGCATATGGAAGCCTCCAGCAGGCAGTTCCGGTGGCTGAGATCGTCCGTGAACGAGAGGTCGATCGAGTCCTTGAAGTAGTCGTAGAACTTGAGCAAGATCGAGTCTGGGATGTTGGTGTTTGGGATGAGCAATAGGAACACTTTCGATAGAGTATACTGCTTGGTCTCTGGGTTCAGCTTGTTGATGACCTGTGCAGCCCATTCTTTCAACTTGTTGATAAGCATCTCCGTGGACAGATTTGCGTTTTGAAGAGTAATCTCGTAAAAGTCTCGGTAGAGGTCGTCCGATATTGGGGCCGCCTGGCTTGTGATGGTGGGCTGAGCTGGCTTCGTAGTTTCCGCTATACTGGCAGCTCTGTGAGATTCGTACCGGACAAATCCGGTGTCGCCATCGGCCAGCGACTCCAATTCCATGAGGTTGTTTGCAACCAGGTCACTAAGTTCGATGATCTGAACACGGTGGAAGACAGGCTGGACATTGACAGCAGTGGTCAAATAGAGTTCTTTGGTGGACGACTTAGACCGCTTGTCCCACTTCTTGAGCACTTTGGTAAAGCCAGTCTCGTTCAACTCAACGAATTGCTCCAATCTATCGAGATCTTTGGAGAACTTCTTGAATCCTTCGTATAGACTGACGAAAGTGACCGAGTTTTTGTCGACGGAGCCACCATTTTGCAACTCTCTGGTGAAGCACTTGTCCTTCTTGAGCACCAAGATGTCGAGTCGGAACTTGAGCTCGGATTCCTTGGTTAAATAGAACTCGTTGACTTTCTCCAGCTCACGTTCGAGCCGGAAGAAGAAGGAGCCCTTCTTGTCAGCGAGAGCAGTCGATTGGTCCAGATTGAGGGCATTTATCAACTTCTTGAGCGCCTTGTAGTTGATGAAGTAGCCGGCGTACTCGGGGAACTCGAGCTGTCGCGCTGCCAGGTACTTGCCGAACTTCATTGAGGGAAGGAAAGCTAAGGTATTAATTTTTCAAATATCGTGGGTCTGATTTATATAGATTGGGCAGGCGACGAGGTTGCATTGGGCCCAGAAGTGCCTGGCTACTTGTATAGAAGTGTGGTGTGGCTCCTGTTACGAGAGAAGTTGTTACAGACGCAGGATGGTTGATGGACCGGGCGGAACAGTTGGAAAGGTCTCAAAGTGGTAATTTGCACGTGGCTGCCAGGCTGGCTGCTCTTCCGTGCACCCCCCAGGAATTACGGGGTGCGGAAGTGCGACGAAAGAGGTTTTAGGGGGGTGAATAATGAGGGGTCGACGGCTGAAGGGCGGCTGAATTGTAAGCGAGTGGGCATAGCGATGGACCGTGGTGACAGTAGAAGGTGTTAAAAGGTGTGTAAATTCATATATAATAGACTTTTGATAAATAACCAGCGTATCGAGAGGTGTATACCATGCCGTCTAAGTCATAATAAAGAAGGAGCGAGGGGATAGATAAGGTTAAGCTCTCCCGTTGATGAAGTTGTCGAACTCCATCTCGACATCTCCAAACTTGCCGAATTCATAATAATCGTCATGCGTATCTCTAGCTGGCATGATCTCTCCAAAATCGTGGTCGTCAACGAGCGACGCTGGACCGTTGAAGAGAAAACTGTCCTTATCGCCTCCTTCTGGGATATCCAAAAGGCGGAACGGTGGACTAGAAGGCGCCATCGTTGTGCCCGACAACGAGTCTGCAGTTTCGTTTGTCTTGATCGACGTTAGCATCGTGCTTGGCGTCGTGGAAACCGTCGAGGTGAGGTCGTCATCTTCGGAGATGACGGGACTCTCCAAGGCGCTCTCGTTGGCAGTGGCCGGTCCAGCGCTGGTACCAGCGATGCTATCTGCAGAGGAACATTTCGTACGTTTGGTCTCTGCAAGGGACAAGTCCTCGTCGCGATTGAGATCTATGAGAGAAACAATGAGGTCGTTGACATCTTCCTCGTGGCCGCGCTTGCGAGATGCAGCCAAAGGAGCCGGGCTAGGCTTTGTGGTTTCGATGGTCGTAGGCTTTGAATGAGTGTTGGTGGCTGGTTGCGATGGTGTCACAGAGGCAGATGCAATGGCAGATGCAATGTTACTTGTCGCTGTGGCCGGAGCCATGGAAGCGGCCTTGGCCGTGTGGTCGACGGCGCCGTCTGCGCAGTCCACTCCCGCACGTCGGCTCTTAAAGCTCTTGAGATCGGTGACCAGCCGGATCACCTCCAGCTTCAAATAATAGTTTTCCTCGTTGATACGCAAGATCTGCTGCTTGATTGGGTTCTCCATTAGTGATGCATCCACTTCCAAATACTGCTTCACAGATTTGCGTTTGCGTTTCTTTGGTGCCGGTGTGAGGTGCTTGCCCGAGGAAGGCTTGCGGCCGGGCTTTGGTCTTGGTGGTAACACCCATTTCTTGGAAGTGCGGATCGTGATAGGTTCGGTAGGGCCCTCCGGAAACGAGAGCGGTCTCGGTGACGCTAGCTCCGGGCTTCCTTCGTGACTTCGACCCGCGCGCTGACCACCTGACAAGTTTCCACGCTTGGTGTCTACCAGAGACATCACGCTAGGTTGTATAGAATGAGTTGTAACGCTGCTGGCTGCCTAGGAGGCTTGTGGAATCTGAAACCAAGAAGAAACCAAGAGGCGAAACGTCGGGAGAAATAGGGAGAAGGGAAGAAAAAAAACCTGCTTGTAGAAACTTTCAGCAGCCGCTGACTTCAGCCTGCATATTAGTGTGAGTGGGACTGCTAAGAGGGTTCTGCCTTTTCCACTGGGTGTCCGGCGGGGTCCCGCTGTGTTGTTTGTGTTTTACGATTCATTTTGGGTTCTACAGGCACACTATTTTGCAATTGTCGGGTCGATTCCAGTGCAACACCCGACTACACCCAATTGAAATATGGATTTGATGTATTAGCCGCATTAGTAATAATGATCCGAGTTTGTGACGAGATGGCCAGCGTAGTGGTGTCATAATTAGTTGCGGACCGTTCGGATCAGCTCATAGATGATCATCCGACTCGTATCGGAGCTATTTCCTCGTCATGAAATCAAATAGATCCAGATCTTGCGGTTGACGCTTTTTCACTAGCTCACTTAAGCGTTTTTTCTTAGCGTGTTTCTTGTGGTTCCGAGGGGCCGAATCCTGCGATTTGTTAGGATTAATTTTGCTGGCTCCGCGTTGCACCAGCGCATCTAAGAAATCATATTTGGCTCCACAGCTGAGGCATTTGTATCTGAGCACCGATGAGTGGCTAGCCATCCGGGTATGGGGTGCGGGTGAGGGTGCGGATGCGGATGCGGGTGGTCGTGGCGGTTGTCTGTGTTTCGGGTGTATTATTCTGACCTGGCATGTCAATCCGGGCACAAGTACTCGACGGCAGCCCTGGCAGACTTCCAGTATAGGCGGTCTATCTCCGTGTAGGCTAGAGTGCTCAGCTAGGCTAGCAATTTTTTTATTTTTGCGATCGCGGGTTTCTGCTCGGGATGGTATTTGAATTCGGCCTTTGATAAGCTGGGTAGATTCGGTGTCTAAGGAGGCTTGGGCGTCCCAAGCGGTCTCTTCGGCTTTTCCTATGTACTTGTATTGCAACTCGGGCCGCTGAGTGGAGTGTGCCAGCCCATACTGGTACCGTATCAGCAGTAGTTTATCATCCATGGGAAGAGTAAAAAAACACTAGTGTGTGTCAATCTTTTTAGTTACGCATCTATTACTCGTAAGCGAAGGTTGTCGATAACCTAAACAAAAATCATCTTGAACTGCTTGGCTGCAGGACTCTCAATAGAGTCGACGTCCACTTCAAGTGGCCGCTTGGTACCAGCGACAGACACCAACGACTTGGCGGCCGATGGCTTGGATTGGCGTTTTCTGGCAGCTGGCTTGGCGGTCTGGATGAACTCGCACCATTGATCGCAGTCGCCGACCACCTGGTAATCGATGTATTCTCCCCAGCTGCTCTGGCACACGGTGTCCTTGTTGACTATGACGACTTTGCCTCCGTTCTCGTGAACAGTCTGAGCCATGCGACGAACCAGAGTCTTGACACCCACCACCCGTAGTGAAGTGCCAAAGATTAGGAACAATTTTGGTTTGCGTGCAATGTCCTTCTCGAGGTTTTTAGCTAGCACTTCTCCGTAGGGGTGCTCTTCGCCGTATAGGACGATGTTGGGCCGGATGATTCCTATGCTTGACGTGCAGCACCGTTTACCGCACTGTTTGCGCTCGTCGTAACTCTTCTGGCACTCGGGACAAGCAATGATCAGGCCTGCGTCTTCACGCGCACCGGCTTCATCCACATATATCTCATCCCATTGATAGCTCTTCCTGCACCGACTGCAACGGAGCGTGCACAGATCCCCATGTAATTGAACGACATCCAGTTGTCTCCAATTTTGCAACTTATCGAACTCTGTGTCCATTCCGAGCTGTCTTTCGAGCCCGTCAATGTTCTGTGTGTAGCATCTCATCAGCTTGTGTTGGTCTTTCAGCATCTTGATGAACCGGTGTGTCTTGGTAGGCTTGGCCTGGCGCACCTTGTCAAAGTACATCTTTTGCATGAACTTGTTGAACA
Source organism: Pichiaceae sp. JCM 15000 (assembly GCA_001950555.1). Classification (NCBI taxonomy): domain Eukaryota; kingdom Fungi; phylum Ascomycota; class Pichiomycetes; order Pichiales; family Pichiaceae; species Pichiaceae sp. JCM 15000. The sequence continues at coordinate 921,685 of BCKB01000004.1, read as the reverse complement.
TATGAATCGTCTTGACATCCCTGTAAACAGACACATCGAACAAGTCCCGGCAGCTCACCGTGCCGTTCTCGGTGCTCTGCTTGTATAATCCACTCGACGATCTGAAGTCTGGGATCCCTGCGTTCCTGCTGATCCCTGCGCCAGTAAGAACCACCGTCTTGCGGCTCTTGCGGACCAACCTGGCCAACTCCCGGAGATCCGATGAGTATTTGTCTTCCAATGTGATTGTTTTCATCGAACTGTCAGTCACTAGCGCGATGCCCTTACGTGGATAACTCCAACAGCTGTCCTTCCTACTGTTATAAAGAAGATAATCTTTAATGTTTACAAATGTCTCTAAATGGTACACTGTGAAATTGCCGTCGCGTCGAAACGTCGATTGTGTCTATCTGCGACGAATTCAATTGGGAAACCAGATCGACCCACTTGGGAAGGCCCGGCCACCTGATTCTAGCCGCAGGAGTCGCCCTCGACGGATCCGTCACACCACCCGATTATTTCCAGGGGTGAACCTGTCAAAGTCATGCATGGAAGTTGCCGAATGACCTTGTAGGGGTGGAGAGGCATTCTCGGGTGCGGCAATGTAACCTCTGTACAGATTGTTGATACGCCTGGGGAGGTTTTCCGTTGTTGCCTAAATTAGTAGTATACGGCTAATTCCTGGCCCTGGAGTAAAAAAGTACCGGGGGGGGTCCGATGGGCGCGAGCATGTGTGGACCATAAATAGCCGCACTTTCCGTCGCTCGAGAAACATCAATGTTATTGAAACAACTGGTGTTTATTACTGCGGCTGTTGCCGAGACCGTGTCTTTCTACCTGGAGGAGGCCATCGATGGCTACACTGGTATCGCATTCATGCACGAAGGTGCTGCTCTTAGCTACGCGTTCGTTGGTTCCGGTAGCACCGACCTCACCTTTGATGGTACATCGACGTTCACCGACCCAGATACCACTGCAATGGCATTGGGCAGTGTTTCCCCGGGCATCCTCGAGTTGACTGTGCAATCCACCACCTCCTACTTCACCATCGACGATGATGATACACTTGTTTTCGACGGTAATGCTTGGCTCTACGCTTGCATCAACACCACCGACCCATATCGCTATGGAAAAGCCAACTACCAGATCATGACTTCCGACAATACTGGTACTTGCCAGGAGGTTGTTGTCAAGGTCAACAGAGGCCTGTCCAGTTCTCAGGACTACTCCTGGGTTTCCTCTATTACTAATGTTGACGAGTCATCCACCGACACTGAAGCCACTAGCACCGGTTCTGACGAGTCTAGCTCCAGCTCCAGCTCTTCGAGTTCCAGCGAGAGTCCTAGCTCGTCCAGCTCGTCCAGCTCTTCTAGCTCTGAATCCAGCTCTAGCTCGTCCAGCTCTTCCAGCAGTTCAATTACTAGCTCTTCCAGCAGCTCTAGCTCTAGCAGTTCGTCCGAGTCCTCCAAGGCTACCACGACTACTAAACACTCGACCAGTTCCAGTGCTACTTCCTCCGCTTCCACGTCTACTTCTGCAAGCTCCTCGGCCATGGCCAACGAGGTTGCACCAGTGGTTCTTGCCGTTGGAATGGGTCTCCTTGCGCACTTAATCTAATAGATGTGTGGATACCAATTGGGTGGTGAGCCGGTCTAACTGGACTAAGTCATATACCCTTGCTATTGTTGTATTAATGTATTTACTTCTCACTATCTCTCATATACTGTTTCTCTTTCTCCATACTCTTTCTCTCTCCATACTTTATTTTCCATAATTTTGCCAGTCCCTAATCAAACCTCTTTTCATCATACTTCAAACCATCTGGACAGCCACAACCTTCTGCAAAGTCTACATCCACTCATTCTACAACCGCCATTTCTATTTCTTCAATCAGCCCCCCTTCCTCCCCAAAACTCCCTCGTTCTATCCAGTCCTTTCATACTCCCTCCCATGACCTTCTGCTGAAACTCGATTGGCCAAACCAACTTTCACACAGTTCGCGTCTCTTCAAAAAATTTTCGATGAAAAATTTGAATCCATCACAGCTACACTAAACAACACTGTCAAGATGGTCGACAAGAACACACGTATCGCCATCGTGAGTACTGATAGGTGTAAGCCGAAGAAGTGCCGTCAGGAATGCCGTAAGGGCTGTCCCGTGGTGAAAACGGGTAAGCTGTGCATCCAGGTGACTCCCGCGTCAAAGATCGCGTTCATCAGCGAGAACCTCTGCATTGGTTGCGGTATTTGCGTGAAGAAGTGTCCGTTCGGTGCCATCAACGTCATCAATCTCCCTACAAACCTGGAGAAGGAGGTGACTCACCGTTATTCGGCCAACTCGTTCAAGTTGCATCGTTTGCCCATGCCTAGACCTGGCCAAGTTCTTGGATTGGTCGGTACCAACGGTATTGGAAAGTCTACCGCTCTCAAGATCCTCAGCGGTAAGTTGAAGCCGAACCTTGGACGGTACGACGACCCTCCTGAGTGGACAGATATCATCAAGTATTTCAGAGGTTCCGAGTTACAGAACTACTTCACCAAAGTCTTGGAAGATGATATGAAGGCTATCATCAAACCACAGTATGTTGATAATATCCCCCGTGCCATTAGAGGCCCGGAAAAGCGCGTCGGTATGTTGTTGAAGGCACGTATGGAGCGCAAGGAGCAGGCCAAAGATCTCATCAGGATTATGGAGCTGTCGCATCTGTTGAAAAGAGAAGCCCAGCAACTGTCTGGTGGAGAGTTGCAACGGTTTGCCATCACCATGACAGCCATCCAGACGGCTGCTGTCTACATGTTTGATGAGCCTTCTTCGTATCTTGACGTTAAGCAGAGATTAAAGGCAGCCCAGGTGATCCGGTCTCTCTCAGACGCACAAACCTACATCATCTGTGTCGAGCACGATCTGTCCGTCTTGGACTATCTGTCCGACTATATCTGCATTCTTTACGGTGTTGCCTCCGTCTACGGTGTTGTTTCGATGCCTGCCGGTGTCCGTGAAGGTATCAACGTTTTCTTGGAAGGTCATATTCCGAGTGAGAACATGCGGTTCCGTACGGAGTCGTTGCAATTCCGCCTCGCTGACGCTTCCGAGATGCTAATAGAAAAGACTGCCGACTTCGAATACCCTGAAATGACTAAGACCCAAGGTGATTTCAAGCTGCATCTGGATGCCGGTGACTACTCTGATTCTGAGATCATCGTCATGATGGGTGAGAACGGTACAGGAAAGACCACGTTGTGTCGTCTGCTTGCTGGACAACTGGAACCCGACAAGGGCTCAAAGGCTCCCAAGTTGAGCGTCTCGATGAAGCCACAGAAGATCAGTCCAAAGTTTGACGGTACCGTGCGTCAACTCTTCCTCAAGAAGATCCGTGCATCTTTCTTGCTCCCACAATTTAACACGGACGTGATGAAGCCGCTCCGTATCGAGGACATCATCGACCAGAACGTCCAGCACTTGTCCGGAGGTGAGTTGCAAAGAGTGGCCATCACACTGGCTCTTGGTAAGCCGGCTGACATCTACCTGATTGACGAGCCTAGTGCCTACCTGGACTCCGAGCAACGTATCATCTGCTCGAAGGTGATCCGCAAGTACATCATTCACGCCAAGAAGACCGCTTTCGTCGTGGAGCACGATTTCATCATGGCCACTTACATGGCCGACAGAGTTATGGTCTTCGAGGGAACCCCTGGCACTGAAGCCTGGGCTCGCAAAGCAGAGTCCCTTCTCACCGGTTGCAACCGTTTCTTGAAAAACCTCAACGTTACCTTCAGAAGAGATCCAACCTCGTTCCGTCCCCGGATCAACAAGTTGGACTCGCAGATGGACAAGGAGCAAAAAGCTTCCGGCAACTACTTCTTCTTGGAAAACACCCAGTTGTAAGCTTTACTGATAGAGCATGGCGTTAACCGCCATTTAATAAAGATCCTAATACACTCAGTAGTACTCCAAGTCCAGTCCCTCTCCACGTTATTACTCACTGCCTGAAAAATTTTAAGTTATCCATATCACGATGACCGAAGAGTTGTCCGACAAAGTTCAAAACCTGTCTGTTGCTGAAGAAGGCCCCAAGTTGGCCGTTGGCCCTGACGGCAAGCCTGTGTTGGGTGCCGATGGTAAGCCCCTCACCAAGAAAGCTTACAAGAAACTGTTGAAAGAGGAGGAGAAGGCCAAGAAGAAGGCAGAGAAGGCAGAGAAGGCCAAGAAGGAGGCTGCTGAGCGTGCGGCCAAGGCTGCTGCTGCAGACTTTGCCAAGGCCAACTACGGAGAGTTGCCATTGATGTGCTCGAGAAAGGAGGACGTCACTGGAGTGAAAAGACAATACTTGGGTGACCTTACAGAAGCCAACGCTGGCGAGACGGTCACTTTCCGTGCCCGTGTCCATACATCCAGACAGCAGAGTGCCAACATGCTGTTCGTGGCACTCCGCCAGAAGAATGATATCATCCAGGGTCTGTTGAGAGGTGACGAAACCAATGTTTCCAAGCCAATGATCAAGTGGGCCGCCGGTTTGCACTTGGAGTCTATCGTTTTGGTTACTGGAGAGCTCGTCAAGACCCCAGAACCTATCACTTCTGCCACGATCCAGAACTTGGAGATCCACATCACCAAGTTGCACTTGATTTCCGGTACTCCTGAGAAGCTGCCTTTGCTTATCGAGGACGCTTCGCGGTCCGAGGCCGAGAGTGAGGCCTCTGGACTCCCAGCTGTTAACTTGGACACTAGATTGGACTACCGTGTGATCGATCTTCGTACTGTGACTAACCACTCGATCTTCCGTCTGCAGGCCGGCATCTGCTCTCTCTTCAGAGAGTTCCTCTCGAAGCGTGGATTCACAGAGATCCACACTCCAAAGCTTATCGGTGCTGCCAGTGAAGGTGGTTCCAACGTGTTCAAGGTGACTTACTTCAAGGGTGACGCCTACCTTGCACAGTCTCCACAATTCTACAAGCAGCAGTGTATCGCTGCCGACTTCGAAAGAGTGTATGAGATCGCACCGGTCTTCCGTGCAGAGAACTCCAACACCCACCGTCACATGACCGAGTTCATGGGTCTCGACATGGAGATGGCCATCGAGGAGGACTACCATGAGGCTATGGACCTCTTAGGAGAGATGTTCATCTTCATTTTCACAGAGCTTAACAAGCGGTTCGCCAAGGAGATCGCTACTGTCCGCAGACAGTACCCTGTGGAAGAGTTCAAGATTCCTGAGAAGATGGTCGTCATTAAATTTGCTGAAGGTGTGCAGATGCTTCGTGAAGCTGGCGTCGAGATGTCCGACACCGATGATCTCACCACAGAGTCCGAGAAGTTGCTCGGTAAGCTCATGAGAGCAAAGTACGACACCGACTTCTACGTCCTCGACAAGTTCCCTGCCGCCGTCAGACCGTTCTACACGATGCCAGACCCTGAAAACCCACTTTACTCCAATTCCTACGACTTCTTCATGAGAGGCGAGGAGATCATGTCGGGAGCTCAGCGTGTCCACGACACAGAGTTGCTCAAGAAGGTGATGGCATCTAAAGGTGTCGATCCAACCGACGAAGGCTTCGCCGACTACATCAATGCCTTCAATTACGGATGTCCTCCTCATGCCGGTGGTGGTATTGGTCTTGAAAGAGTGTTGATGTTCTTCCTCGACTTGAAAAACATCAGAAGAGCCTCTCTCTTCCCAAGAGATCCAAAGAGACTCAGACCTTAAATAATGAATCTAAAAAAATTCAAGGTATCCATATCCTTCCTGTTATCATGTCCGAGCTCACTAACTCTATGAAGAGATTGGACCTCACTCGAGGCAGACAGGGCACTCCCACGCCAAGATCCGGCTCTGAGAGTCGTGATGGTAGCAGTTTGGCAATCGATGACGATGACGAAGGTGTTGCCAACGTGGGCACGTTCTCTGAGGTGTCTAAGTCTGCCAACACCAACTTCTCGTATTCAGAGGATGCCTCGCTGAGGGAGGAGGATGCCAAAGTGAAGGCACTTGATAGCATTGCAACGCCTAAGGCATCGAGATCTTCCTCGGTGCATACTAGACGCTCTTCTATAGTGGGACTGGACTTTGCCACTCCGACGCAGCCTGCTCCTCCTAGAGAGTCTCCCAAGAGATCTAACAAGTTCCAGTACAATCCAATCACCCATGAGTTGCGTCCCAGAGATCAGCCGCCTCAGGGTGCCAGTGAGTTTACTGAGGATGTCAACCCGGAGCCTCCATCGCCAGAACTTATCCAGATCTATAAAGACGTCGCCTGGTGTCTCAAGACGAGGGAAAAGTATCAGTCTCTTTCCTTCCAGAGGATGTCTGACAACCCGAAGAACCTCGATAGTTGGAAGATCTATCCTCCTCCACCCCCACCCTTTTGGAAGAAGAATCGGCGTAACAGTCTGGATAAGTTGACTGACGTTACCGATGAACTGGAGCAGTTTGATTATAGCAAATGCGAGATCCCTGGGCCCGACGATTCCGCGGATTTTGCCCTTGGTAAGGAGGATGTGTTTGAGTCGATAGATTCGTCTACTGGAGAGCCAATTGGCTATGTTCCCACGATTAAAGACTACTACGTCGACATGGAACGATTGATCAAGATCGCGTCGGATGGTCCGATGAAATCGTTTGCATTCAAACGGCTCGAGTACTTGGAAGCCAAGTGGAACCTGTACTACCTCTTGAATGAGCATGAAGAGATCTCTGAGAGTAAACGGAACCCTCATAGAGACTTCTACAACGTCCGTAAAGTGGACACTCACGTTCACCACTCGGCATGCATGAACCAGAAGCATCTTCTGCGGTTTATCAAGCATAAGATGAAGAAGTCGCCCGATGAAAAGGTCATCAAGCGTGATGGCCATGTTCTGACCCTCAAACAGGTGTTTGAATCGCTGCATCTGACCGCGTACGATCTCAGTATCGATACTTTAGACATGCACGCTCATAAGGACACTTTCCATCGGTTCGATAAGTTCAACCTCAAGTACAATCCGATGGGCGAGTCTCGTCTCCGTGAGATCTTCCTCAAGACAGACAACTATATTAATGGCAGATACCTTGCAGAGATCACCAAGGAGGTGTTTCAAGATCTCGAACAGTCCAAGTACCAGATGGCAGAGTACCGGATCTCTGTATATGGTCGCAGCATCGAGGAGTGGGATAAATTAGCTGCATGGGTCGTTGACAACGGCCTTTTCTCTCATAACGTGCGGTGGCTCGTCCAAGTGCCTCGGCTCTACGATATCTACAAACGCAACGGCATGGCACAGAACTTCCAGCAGGTCGTCATCAACCTGTTCCAGCCGCTCTTTGAAGTGACTAAAGACCCGTCATCGCATCCAAAGCTACATGTCTTCCTTCAACGTGTTATTGGCTTTGACTCTGTTGATGATGAGTCCAAGACAGACCGCCGGTTCCACAAGAAGTTCCCGCTGCCTCGTAAGTGGGACCTCGATTACAATCCGCCTTACTCGTACTACATCTATTACATGTATGCCAACATCGCATCACTCAATGGTTGGCGGAGGCGTAGAGGATTCAACACTTTCGTGCTACGGCCTCACTCTGGAGAAGCTGGCGACTCTGAGCACTTGATCTCTACCTATTTGACCTCTGAAGGTATCTCGCATGGAATCATGCTGCGCAAAGTGCCGTTTGTTCAGTACCTCTTCTATCTGAGCCAGATTGGTATCGCCATGTCTCCACTATCTAACAATGCGCTCTTCCTCAACTATGAGAAGAACCCATTCCCAGACTTCTTCAAGCGTGGATTGCACGTCTCTCTGTCCACAGATGATCCATTGCAGTTCTCTTACACTAGAGAACCTCTGATTGAAGAGTACTCTGTGGCTGCACAGATCTGGAAGCTTTCGAATTCTGATATGTGTGAGCTGGCTACGAACTCTGTCGCGATGAGTGGATTCGAGTCCCAATTGAAACGGCACTGGTTGGGTAAGCAGTTTGAAGCCTCTGGAATAGAAGGAAATGATCTTGAGAAGACTAACGTGCCCGATATACGTTCGCTCTACAGAGAGGAAACGCTACGTACGGAGAAGGAGATTGTCAACGCTTATGCATCGTTGAGTACATAATTAATTACCAGGGTTGTGACCCAAACACTGTAAATTGGCCCTGTTCTATGCGGGAGTTGATTGTTTGGCGGAATGCGGGCGAAAACATCTCTTCGCTCCAAGTGAGCAGTTTCTGCTGGTCTGGGCAAGTGTATAATTCGCTGCGACCACATCTGTGCTGTAGATTGGCCCAGAAGCTGCCAGTATCGTAAGGATGGTCATTTCTACCCAATGCAATGACGACCCGTATGTCTAGATGTGGGTGCTGAACGTTCACGTAGGTGGTGAACTTGGTGAGGTCGACGTCAGATTGACCACTGTGCTTGACCTGTCTGTTATAGGCCTTTTGCTTCACAATCAACCTGTTCGTCGACAATCTCTCCATGGTGGTTTGGTTGTGGCTGATCATGATAACCTCGGTGACTGCGAGATTGGACACGAGTCCAAACATGACGAACGAGCCAATGACTGTGACTATGATGGCCCAGTGGAGATGGTGACGCCAATAATGTATAAATGCAAGTGTGGTGATGAAGACAAGCAAGAAGGCGACTTGAAAGAGGACCACGAAGGTGAGGAACCAACCGAAGTTGGCCTGCCCAATCAAACTGCCAATGAACCCGCAGTAGTGATCCATCACACAGGCACAGCGGTTCGGGCCTCTAGAGTGGTGGCTCCTTAGGACTTTGATGGTTTTGCAAACCTCGCAATACTCTGGCACGCCAGAAGCGATGCATTCAAAGATCTCAGGCGGGTCATTCATGTCAGGTTCCAATGGAGACTCTCTATAGTCGTATCCAACGTATTTGCGGCCTCGTTGGTATGAAGGGTCCAGATTGTACGGGAGCACTTTCCCACACAAGTATCCTGGCCCACGTACTCCGATTATGATTCGAATCGTCGCCAATACCAGTAAAAGTGCGTTGTATATGACTATTAGTGGGATACTGGACGATCGCGGCAGCCTGGTGTAACAGAGTACGTAGCAGTAGCCGTACTCCAACCAACCGATCCAGGCGGCCACAATCAGTGGCATCAGCCTGACTGGATTGAAAGTTTGCATCTAGTAGTTAGTAACCGTTAGAGCCCTTTGAGTTGGATCGTCCCCACAATGAGACGGGATAGATGTGTTCTGTCAGATTCACCTTTCAATTTATAGTTCTTCCTGACGAGATTAAAGTCGGTCACCTGGGTCAAAGCAGAGTCCGAGAGAGCGGATTTCTCCTTGAACTGAATGATTTTATCCAGATGTGAGGAAATCTCGTCCAGTCTGTCCTTGGTGGCGTCTGGTTTCGATAGCATCTTGATCACAATGAGATCAGACGTTTCGCCATCAGAAGGAATACCAAATCGTTGTAATGCCTGCATGATGTTCCTTGCTGGAGACAGAGTCACGATCAGCTGTGTTTGCAACGTCTTTGCCTTGCCCGTACCGTTGTGAGTGTCCAATAGGCACTTGTGTAAGGCGGCGTAGACCTGTTCCATCGAGACGATATTGGCGGCGTTGATGAAGGCGAAATCATAGTCTTTATTACCAGAAATCAGCTGCTTTTTAACATCTGAGTGGTTTGTAACACCCGTGTATAGTGTGGCAAAGGCCACGTCCTGTGGAAACCGAGACAACTCGAGTAGATTGTAACTCATGGGATATACTTACCAAGCAAAAAGAAGTAGACATAATTTTCGAGGCCTGGCTTATTATGGAGAATCCATGGGCCGATGAGGGCAACGTTTGGGGGGACTTTGGCGAAGAGGATCGGACCGGAAGCGACACTGGGTGGAATGAATGGTCTGAAGAGCCGATTCAGGTGGACGAAGTAGTGCCGGATCCGGTGTCTACCACCGTTGAACCAGAAGTTGAATCAGAAGAGCAAGTTGATAGTGACAACACATCGTTCGGGTCGTTTGGGTCGTTTGAGAGTATTGCGAAGCCGCAATTGAAGCTTGATATACCACTGACGACAATTGTGGATAAGATCTTCCCGGCAGTATCGTATTCGGAGCGAGAGTCGGAGTCCCCGGTGGACAGTAAGATTTACGATAGACTATGGAGTCAACAGACAACCACGAACCAGCGATTACAGGCGGAGTGGGATAATAGTGATGCTCGAAAGCATTTGGCTGATATAACAAGGCGATGGTATGAAGTGGAGTGCAATGTGGACAGCGAATCGATGGTGAGAGAGTTGTCACCGGACTCTAATCTATTCGGATGGTCTACGGGCAGTCAACGGAAGGTCCCCAAGAAGGAGGAGCAGAAGCCGGCAACTAAAGCTGTCAAGTTGAATGCTATTCTGACGAGTGCAGCATATAATGAGGTTCGAAAGATCCTGGATGAACAGTTACGAAGAGACGCACTGGAGAGGCAGCGGCTGAGCAAAGAGCGTGCGGAAAGAGAGAGGAGACTCTCGGAGGAGAGGAGGAAGCGCAACGACGATGCCAAGCGGTACCAGGTGTCTAGAGACCAGAGTCCATCGAAGGAGAAACGTGGGTTCTTTGGCAAGATCTTCAAACGGAAATCTAAGATTGCTCAGGAGCATCTATCATCAGGCAAAGTATCCAAGGCTTCAATGAGCGATGACGACGACGAGTTTGCCGCAGCCATTGCATCCATTGATAGAGGTCATAGGGATGATGGCAGTGATGATTCTGATGTTGGTTATGACGAGGTTGGAGCAGAGCTTACTAGAGTTCAGACGGAGTTAGGTTCTTCGGAGATACCACCTGAGGAGGTGGAATCGGTCAGCAAGCTAGACGAGCAAAAGCAACCCAACGAAGCATCCAAGAACCTTCCAGATCTTAATAAGAAGACTCCGCAGGCTACGAGTCCTAAATGGACCGTTCTTCGGCCAACGCAGCAGAGTCGATCGGCACCGGTTCAACAGCGAGCACCGGAACTCCAGCACGAACCAGTGGCATTGTCAGCGCCAACTGTCCACACTGCCCATACTGAGCCACCAGTAACGGCGAACACAAACACACCGGACAATCTAATCGATCTATAGATAATCACTTTATGGGTGGTGCAGTGACTACTAATTCAGCTGACCTCCTCAAGCCTTCAGAGCCCCATATTTTTTCCTCCTCGGCTTTCACCTTATCGCGAAATTCCTGGAAGACATCCTTCTGTTTATAGCAAACTCACGTGGAACCCCCTTCGGCGCCCATTTCGACATTAATTTGAGCCATTCTCATTCCATAAAAGGCGTAAGTACTCACTTACACCGATAGATAGAGCTGGGATGTCAAGGAAGACTGACAGTCCAGCAGAGGCCACTGGCGACCCCCTGGCCCCCGAGAATGAACAGGCGTTCTCTCCAACGCTCTCTACTACAACATCTAACGACTCGATCGACTCCGAAGTTGTGCCATTGACCAAGAATCCGACTACAAAGGCCTCTGGTACACCTACTGGGGCCAATGCTTCCTTGAGAAGACGGTCTTCTGCCGCTGTTCTTCCCCCTTCGTTCGAACCAGGAGCCTTCTCTGCTATTAAGCACGTTCCTACAACCCCACGGTACAAGGAACAGAGCGTGATTGCACCTCCTGTGCCAGAGTCACTTCCCACGACTCCAGGTTACGAGTTGAACGGCGTGTCATACTTTGATATGCCCACTAGAGACGGGTTACCCCACCAACAGACCGTGTTAGCTAGAGGAGGTGTTGACGATAGGCTCGAGGACGTTACGAGGGGTATGACCATACACAATCCTCCTAAGAGTATGTGGCGGTTGGTTGCAACGATCATTTTCTCTCTGAGTGCTGGACTTTCCGATGGTGCTCCCGGTGCCATCTTACCCCGGATCGAAACTTACTACGGAATCAATTACACCGTGGTGTCTCTGATCTGGATGGCCAATGCTCTGGGATTCATCGTAATTGCTATGATTTCCCACAAGCTGCAACCAATGCTTGGTGCTCGTCGTGCTCAGGCACTCGGATGCATCTTCCTTTTGATCATGTACGCAATGGTGTCTTCTGCATCCAAGTTCCCTGTGGTGGTGCTAGGTTTCTTCTTTGGAGGTTTGGGACTTGCTATCATCGAAAGCTTCCAGAATGTCTTCCTATCACGCTTTGATAAGGCATCCACATACTTGGGCTATTACCATGGAGCCTATGGAATGGGTGCATGTATTGGTCCTATGTTGGCAACGGCCATGGTGAACAGTGGTGCCAAGTGGTCCGAGTACTACTACATCCTGTTAGGTACAACCACGCTCAACTTCTTCAATCTATACTTTTCCTTCTCTGGTTACGAGAGAGATGCCAAGGCTTGGGAGCACTATGACCCTCTATTAGAAGAAGGTGTTTCACCGGGCGCTCTAACGGACGAAGGCTTGCGGCTGGTCACTACCGAATCGATCAACCTTGATGAGACCTCATCAAAGATGCTTGGTTCTCCATCCAGCAAGAGTGTTTTGCGCGGTGCACGTAAGGAGAACTCCGTGGAGCCATTGCCTTTGGACGAAACCACCTACGAGGCAGTCAACTTGTCCGATTCGAACGAGACCTCCGAGATCCACGACGCTGTGTGTCTCCCTAAAACTTGGTACATGGCCCTCTTCGTTTTATGCTATCAAGGTGCCGAGGTTTCGCTTGGTGGCTGGGTGGTCACTTTCTTGGAAGTGTACCGTCATGGAAGCACCAAGACCACGGGTTATGTTGCGTCTGGATTCTGGGGTGGTTTGACTGTGGGTCGTCTGTTTTTGACGCCTAACATCCACCGGCTTATCGGTGCCAAACGTGGAGTCTCCTGCCTGGTGCTGATGGCGTTCGTCTGCTCTTTCTTTGCATGGCTTTTGCCGGTCCTGACCGCCGAGGCCGTGTTTATCTCGATCATAGGATTAGTCACCGGCCCAGTCTATCCTCTCATGGTGACTGTTGCTGTCAAAGTGCTGCCAAGAAAGATCCAGGTGATTGCATTGACCATTGTGACTGCGTTTGGTTCCTCTGGAGGTGCCATCTTCCCATTCTTGGTGGGTCTGATCTCGCAGACTGTGGGAACCTACGTCGTCATGCCGATATATATTGGTCTGTTGACGATGACTTTGGTTATGTGGTACCTGTTGCCTAACCCTGATCGCTCCGTTGTTAGACACAAGTGGCAGAGACTGTTCTAAGGAATTACTGACGCTCTGTCATCTCACTTATAGAATTCTATCCGCTTTTATTCCGTATATATACATGGGTTGTGGGTGAAATCACTTCTTCCGTTGTGGGAGACAGTCGTAGAACCACACCTGGCGTGGTGGGTAGTCTGTTGGGATGTGCATTTCTAATGGGAACCGCTTGCCGTACTCGTGTTGGTTAGCAAACTCAAACAGTTTCGGGCTCACACTCTTCAAATCCTCGCACGCCTCTTTCATACTGTCATACTGTTGCCTGAGAACCTCTGTTTCCTGTCTGATCTTCTCCTTACGTCTCAGAGACCAGGCTTTCATGATCGTCTGATGCTTGACATAGTCTTCATTGCATAGCTTCAACATCTTGGGCATTTTGCGGCCTGCCGACATCACCGAAAGCTGGTTGATCACCCTCTGAGCTTCCAAGCTCGTTCCTGAGTCTGTCCGCTTGTATCTGACATGGGTCAGCGACACCGTCGACGGTTTGAACTTCTTCACTGCCGAGAACATGTTGAAAAAAATTGAAAACCGTTCCTTCTATTTTTCACATTGGATTTTTCATCTGGGGTAAGGAAGTGTAGAGAGAGTAGTTAACGGCTGTCAGAGATACGTGAAGGTTGGAGCGATGAGAAGATTGAACGGCATCTTTTCCTACCTCTCACGATGCATTGCATGTAATCGATAGCTAGCTAATACCAACTTTGGTTTGTAGAGGATGGGCGTTCTGCTATGTACTCAGGTCCGCAATCATGTCCCCATCACGTCCGCATCAAGTCCGTATCACTTCCACCATCACCACATCGACTTCACAGTGTCCATCACTGTCCATACATCGTCTAACATCTCTCATCGCGGAGTTCGTTGACAGCCCAATTAGTCATTGGTGCGCTCTGCTCCCCTTCTACATCTACAGTAATTCGCGTTCGATCGGTTATTTTCTTGGAATAATCTAATAATCTACCGCCGCTTATCTCCTAATCGGGCAACTTCCGAGAGTTGATAAGAATCCAACACAGCTGTATAAAAGGACAACGATGTGAGGTTTATCGCGCGCTATTGACAAGTGAACGAATGACTGTTAGCAAAGACCACTCTTTCGTGTTCCAGCGCAAGGTCACCGACAAGGGCCTGCTGGCCGTTGGCACCAAAGGTGACGGAATGTACGTGATCCTTGAGGATCCAAAGACTAAGGAGAGAAAGGTCGTCCTGGACGGTATCTCCGGAGCCGCTGTGTGCTCCTTGGGCCACAACGACCCAGAAATCGTGAGCCACTTCAATGAGTACATTCTGGAGTCTTGCTACACGTTCCCAGGTACTTACGGTAACTATGCTGCCGAGAACTTGAGTGAATTTGTGTGCAACAACTCTGAGGGAGCATTCAGCTCCGCACTCTGGACAGGATCCGGATCGGAGGCCAATGAGAATGCCATCAAGATCATGCGCCAGTACCATCTGGAGAGAGGTGACACCAAGCGGTACAAGGTTATCTCAAGAAAGCAGTCGTACCACGGATTTACCATTGGAGCACTTTCTCTGGGTGACAACGGCCGTAAGCCAGCTTTCAAGCCAATCCTTCTGAGTGATGAGCAGACCCCCAAACTTGCCGCCTGCAACATGTACAGAGGCATGACTGATGGTATGACTGAAGAGGATTACACCAAGATGCTCCTCGAAGACGCCGAGAAGGTTTTCCTCGAGAACGATCCATCCACCATCTCCGGTGTGGTTGTTGAGACCGTCGGTGGCTCCACTATGGGTACTCCGGTTCCACCTAAGGGCTACCTGGATGGTCTCAGAGCGTTGACCCACAAGTACGGTGCACTCTTCATGTGTGATGAGGTGATGTGCGGACTGGGCCGTTGCGGTTACAAGTTCACCTACATGCACCCAGACTTTGGTCTTGCCAAGGGAACTGCTCCTGACCTGATCAGTGTCGGTAAGACCATTGGATCTGGTTACGTCACTCTTGCCGGCGTCCTGATCTCCCCTAAGGTCGTCGAGGCCTTTGAGAACGGATCCGGTCAGATTATCGGAGCTCAGACTTACCATTCGCATGCATTCAATTGCAGAGTGGGTCTGGCAGTCCAGCAGAAGATCTACCGTGACAACCTCATTGAGAAAGTGAGAGTCGTCGGCGCCAAGATCGAGGCTGGTCTCAGAGAGGGACTTAAGGATTGCAAGATTGCTGGAGAAGTTCGTGGTGCTGGTAACTTCCTCAGTGTTGAGTGTGTCAAGGACAGGGCCACCAAGGAGCCATTTGATCCTTCCTTGGATATGGCACACGTTCTTCAGAACAAGTGCTTTGACAAGGGTCTGATGGTCATGGGAAACACTGGTGGTGTCGCTGTCGAAGTGATCTCTCCAACCGAAGTTATTTGCAAGGGTGACCAGGTCACCATTGGTCCTGCTTTCATTACGAGCGAGGATCAGGCTGAGACTATGGTCAAGATCATTGTCGAGTCCTTCAAGGATGCTGAGAAAGAGTATCTCTAAGTCTAAATGGCTCCCAAGTTTATTTGATAGCGTCTATGAAATCGTTGTAGTGTTCTCCCAAGTAGTGTTTGGCTCTGTCCTGGAAAGTCATTCCATTCCAGCATTCACCTTCAGACAGTAACGGAACACCGTGCAGTTCAATGGCAGCCCCTGCTGCTAGTGTACCACAAATGCAACCAACCTGTAAATCGCCGCTCTTAACTAAACCAGTAGCCAGGGCCCCCACAAACGTATTCCCACATCCTGTAGGATCTACTATGTTTGTAGTATGGTAGGGTGGGAACCATTTCGTTTGGGTTCTCGTCATTAGAAGACACCCAAGTGCTCCACACCGCATCACAACAGCAGAATCCGGTGTTTTCGTCATGTATGGTACAAATCGTATCGCTACTTGTTCACATCCCGGTTTGTCCAGCGGCTCTGGTAATCCTAGGAATGACGCACATTCTGCAGCGTTCGGTGACAGCACGTCTATTCTGGAAAGTACCGGCAGACATCTAGTAAGCATCTCGTCTGTACAATCGTCCGGTTCTGGCTCCCACACTATCAATGGATTGTATCCAAGCCGATCAAGGCTGTCTAGAATACTTGTACAGTCACTTGGTGACAGTAGGAAGTGGAAAGATTGCGAGTCCAGCAAGTGATGCTTATCTAGATCGTCCAGGGTAACTTCCATCTTGGGAGTAGTGTATTTGAATTGGCGGAACTCGTTCGCCCCGTATTTATTCCACCCATGATTGCATGGTCTGTCAGGGTGGTTTCTGTAGATAGCTCCAGTATTCCAACTCTCTAATTGGCTCTGGATCTCTGGAGGGCAGTCATTCCCGATATCGACAACCCAGCAGGCGCTTTTGGACTCCTGAGGTCCCAGAACCATCCTTGAACCGACAATGGCAAACGATCCACCTCCTCCAAACACATTGTAGATGGATTGGCCATCGGCAAAGTGGATCTCGTCTATGATGAAGATTCCCAAGGAAGAGAAGATGGGACTCATACGGCTAAGATTTTTTTGAGGATTGTATTGTAATCTTGATTAATGCAATGGATGTTTATTGAGGAGTGGACTCCTTCTCGAGGAATTCAGTCCATAGGGATACAAACGAGTTGTTTGTACGCAGTCTCTGAGGTGATTCCAGCACGCTCGCAGAGCTTGTTTGAGACGAAGAGCTGATCAGTCCAGCGTGCCGTTTCTTCTCGGCGTCCCAGTTTAAAAAGTTCGATAACAGTTGCAACACTTCATACTTCTTGGAGTCTCCACGAGGCAACTGTAAGAAGCTGATGAACAAGTTCGAAACCAGCTCTCTGTCCACCGTTTCCTCTGTAGACTCGTGCTTGATCAGTTTCAAGGCCTTGGTCAAATGCTCGACGAGCTTGATGTTCTCGTGTCGTAACTTGCCGATGGTGATCTGTTTCTCCTTCAGTTCGGCGTCCAGTTTGGTCAGATTTTCTACTTTCTCCTTCGTAGTAACCAGCTCTGCTTCCAGGGTGGCTTCTTTCTCCTTCTCTTGGGCTATCTTGATGTCCTTTCCTTCGATCTCGTTGCGTAATTCCTGTAACTCTAGGTCACTCTTTTTGGCCTGCTTGTCGGCCTTCAATTGCAAATCGGCCACCGTTTTCTCCAAGTTGGCCACTTGCTTCTCTATCTTCTTCTTCTCTAACTCCAAATTGGTGTTCTTCAACTGTGCTTCCTCGATCTCGCGCTGCAGTCCCTGTTTGGCGGTCTTTTCCTCGTTGACCACAATCAGGTACTCTTCCATCTCCGATTTCACTTCTTTCAACTCGAGCTCCAGCTTCTTGTTGACTGCAGTGAGCCTTCGCACTTCTAACTCACCTTCATCCTGTGCAATCTCCGTCTTCTTCTTGAGAGACGCATTCTCTCGTGTCAACTTTTCACATTCCGAATTCAACTCGAGCAGTTCCTCCTTTATAGTGGTGACTTCCTCCTCTTTCTGCGCAAGTTGTAACTTGGACTCTTCCAACTTCTTCTTAGACGATTCAATCACCTTGTTGGACTGCTTCAACCTGTTATTTGCCGCGTCCAGACTCTTATTGGACTCCTCTAAGCTCTTCTCAGATGCTTCAAGCTTCTTTTCTGACGCCTTCATCTTATTAAACACCGACTTCATCGATGAAACTTTCGTCAACAGCGTGCGATAGTTGGCATCAGCACGCTCACATTGCTCAGTCTTGGCTGCAAGTTGCGCTTTCAACTCTTCATACGACTCCGTTGAACCTGTCGTCTCACCAGTTGTGTCCCCGTTTGTTTCCTTTGCAGTCGCCGTCTTTGCCGTCTCCAAGGGCTCTTCCACTGACGCTTGTTTGTCTAAGTCGGTTACATGATCCACCGCAGCGTCCTTTTGCGGTGGGCTCTTCTTCTTAGCTTCCCCCATGCTGAGTTGTTATGCCAGAGTTTTTTTCAAAACCTCGAAATCGCGTTTTAGACAAGTCATCACATCTTCATGAGCAACAAGGCTTCCACACTAGCCGTTATTGGGGCCGGGTTTGCCCTCAGGCTACTGGTTCCTTACAGTCTTCCCTGTTTGGGTAGGGTGCTCGACCAGTCGGTGCTGTTTTCGACCCCAATCAACTCTTATAGATCACTTAAGGAGGCACTCTTCTTGGTGAACAGCCAGGTCAATCCCTACGTGGAGGGAGAGATAGTACACCATCCACCTCTCGTACTGACGCTGTTTAGACTGTTGCAAAACGATTGGCAGGTCACTCTCTTCTTTGCACTCATAGATACATTCATGGGGCTTCAATTGGTGAGCCTTAACAAGAAAGTGTCAAAGATCGACACAGACAAGGATGCAAGCTACGTGTCGCCGCTGCTGGTGGCCTTTCTATACTCATTCAACCCATTGGCCCTGCTGACGACGTTTGCCCGGTCGACATATTTGATCAACAACCTGTTGGTGGTGTCTGCTTTGAACGGATTTGTCGATGATCCGTTTGGGTTCGTGGCACCGGTGTGCTTGGCTATATCTGCATACCTTTCGTACTACCCGTGGTACTTGGTCATCCCTATTCTGGCATACACATACAAGAAGTCGGGTACCAGTGCTGTGTTGAAACAGTTGGCAGCGTTCGTGTTGGTGTTGCTGGCACTTCTTGGGCTCAGTTATCAGATCGCAGGCGGCTCGTTCAACTATTTGGAGCTCTGTTACGGCACGATTCTCCGGTTCAAAAAGATCATTCCGAACCTGGGGCTCTGGTGGTACTTCTTCACGGAGATCTTTGACTTCTTTGCACGGTTCTACCTGGTGGTGTTCAATATCTACTCGTTCATCTTCGTGGTTCCTGTCACAATGCGGTTCATCTTCCCGGAAACTTCGAGTATCGTGGATGCTCTGTTTGCGCTCTGGTGCATCATAGGTATTATCAACTTCTCCAGGGCATACCCAACGATCACTGACTTGAACCTCTACTTTTCATTGACAATCCTGTTCCAACCGCTCTACAGAAAGCTCAAGTTCCCTCCTATTGTGACCACTTTGGCCCTGTTTATGGTGTTGCTATTGCTCCCTGTGTTCTACTACGTCTGGATGGGACTCAACTCGGGTAATGCCAACTTCTTCTATGCGATTGGTCTCGTGTATAACATCATCGAGTTGGTGGTTCTGTCGGACTTTTTGTGGGCCAAGCTTCAAATCGAATACTATAGACTTCATGATGTGGATCTCAAGGAGAAGTTGAAGCTCACTCAGATATAGTCATGGGAAAATAGGTAATAATGTTACGATATCAAAAATGTAGATTCGGGATTTGAACCGGCTCCGATTCATGGGAATTCGACTCGAATCCGCACCCTATCCAACCCGCAGATCTTGTTGTTTACAACACTACTTGATAAGACCATTCCATCTTGTGCGTTTACCTTGGTATCGCGTCAACAAATCATTGTTTATATGTCCAAACCCCCACCTGGGTTTTGTTTATATCAATTTTGACCACTCCCTGAATTTTGGATCACCCATTGTGTGGACTCTATTGTACAAGGTGCCAAAAAAAAATTTCAGCGGCAAAAGTGAGATCACCTACAGTATCAAGTGCGCCAGATCAATTGGCGAGCGCGACTGGATCAATCGGTCTTAACTATGAATACGAGCACTATTTGGAGTGCATTCGAGTGTTAAAAGAGGAATTAAGTGGATCCAGCCGACGGTCGTGGCTATACCTAGAATATCCACGGAAGTGGTGAAATTCTCAGTCAAGCCATTTCGTCCGAGGCATGACTGAGTAAGATGTGTAAATTAGTAGATGATTTGATCCGATCTCATCAAGCCACCAATATGGTCCAAGGAGGCTGGGCTGTATTAGAAAGGGCAAGTAGAGGCCTGGAGTGAAACGGGATTGCAGAGTGCGTTTGCAATGAAGTTGTTGTAACGGCTACACGTGCTTATCAGTAAATGTCCTCGGTGCGATTCACAAAGTTCAACAGACACACAAGGTCAACAAGGACTTCGGAACAGTGGGATCGTGTGTGTATGTCAACAGACTGCCGGTCCCACGATACGTAGGGATTGCCCAAAGCAGCAAGACGCATTCCGATCTTACTAGTAGAATTCTCGAGTTATCAGTGAAACACGTCCAAAGTATAGCCCAGACCAAAATGGTTGTTTGTAGATTGATTGGACCGAGGCCGCACACTGGAGGGGGACCCAATGGTATCTGAGGACCCAGCCAGGCCTGGCTTGAGGTGGTGGTGGTTGGACCAATAGTTAGATACGATTATCGTGTTCTTTCGTAGGTTAAGGTGTTCCGGTGGTTGCCGGGCCTAAGAGTGTAAGACCGACCCACAAGTGAGATGACATTCCAGCAGTGTTTGCCCTTTCTACTTTTCAGAAATCCTAATCAATTGTCATGAAGCAGTTTGGTCCGCCCATACAGTGGTATGATCCGACCAATGATAACTCCGGTTACGTTCGAGTTTGTAAGGAATAGGTGAGCCGTTCGTACCCGAAGCGGTTCGAAAAAAGCAAATTAAGTCCCAATCGTGCACTGATCAAAACAATCGACCAGTTCTAGGCCCTGATTTATTTACGAAAAACACGCACGGGCGGCCAATAAAGAAATGGCTGGACGCGTTATTTCCTTATTGGGGTGCGTGTGCATCCCAATAAGGAAAGTACGCAAGCCTTTTGGGACAGGGCAATGCTGATTTTTACTGCAGAAACGTGAAAAAGTAAGACTGTGTTTACTGCGGGTGCAAAACCTGCCCCCCAGCGTAGAATATAAAAGGGGGCTCTCCCCCCGACCTGTAGTTTTCTTCTTTAACCCATATCATTCGTTTATCAATAATGCAGTTCACTTCCGTTGTCCTTTTCGCTTCCGCCGCTCTTGCTGCCGTTAACACCACTGTTACCGAGACCATCACCTCTTGCGAGGAGTCCGGTGCTTGCCACACTGCTACTGTGACCACCACCTACTGCCCAGAGGAGAACGAGACTGTCTCCACTTACACCGGCGGTGCTGCCGTCGGCCAGGGCTCCTGGTTCGCTGCTGGTGCTGCTGCCGTTGCTGCTGGTGCCATGCTTTTGTAAGCATGACCCAGACGACTGGTGCCAAGTTTCTTTTATTAACTATAAATCTGTATAACTACTAATACATGGTGTTATACCATATCTTCCGGACTTGTTCGGTACGCTTCTAGTAAATTGGTTGCAACCAATACCTAATTGATTGTACTTCAGTAACGTTCATTGTTCTCTGGTACTACGTTGTCTACTGTTTAGTAAGGACCCTTGCCTTTGACAACTACTGCGACAGCTTGTTCAACCTCGTAAGTTTGTTTCTCTGGTGACTCTTGTTTTTTTATCACACGGGGGTCTTTGTTCCATAACAAAAACACTGACTGCGCTCTGTTGTAAATTTTTATGCTACTAAAAATAGTCAGTGAGATCAACGGGATTGTTTTATTGGCGGCCAAAATTAAAGTTTCCAATTCTGGCCATACAAGTTTTCGTATTGGTCAGCTGACTCCCATGCGAGGGTTTGCAAAGCCGTTGTTGCCCGACAACCGGCTGTCCATTGCAGCCTGATGTGTCGACGTCTCAATCACTTGTAGAAACCTCTCAGAACATTCCAAGTCACTTATACAGCGAAGTAAAGGCCATGTCACGACCGTGTCACACCGGAAGTAGAAAAATACCCTTCTGGGAATTTCCTGTGTTTTGACAGGGGTGTGTGTGTGTGTATCAGTAAAGCACTAGTGCCCTATCAATTATCTATCTACCTCGACTGTAGTTGACATAGCGAGACCGGCCGGTAGATGCGTCCACAACGCGCTTCAATGTCAGATCAAGTGTATCGGCGAGCTCAATCTGCCGGTTGTGTGCTTTCTCCAGTTGCACTTTAGCATGTTTTAGCTTTTCCTTGCGCTCGTTGATGCCTTGACGATCACCTTTCAACGAGGAGATCTTCTCTTGCAACTCTGCAAGCTTCTCCTGCTTCTTGGCAATCGCCTCGCGGCTTTCGGTGATGCTCTTCTCGGCGCGCTCGATCTCCTGTCTCATGTATTTGTCCTCGTTGGCATTGGATTCCATATGACTTTTCTTCTTGGCCATTTCCTCCTCCACTTCCACCTTGGCCTCGTTCTCAACCAGCCAGTCCCGTGTAGCACCAGTGGAAGACTCCACAGAACTTGTGATGCTTTCTTTTAAAACACCCAGCCGCTGTTTGCACTTTTCCATCTCACCATCCAAACGTTTAATCTCGTTGGTCTTGTCGGAGACGTTTCCTTCCATCTTGGACAAATCCAGTGACATCTTACTGAACTCCTTGCGCATCACTCTGAAGTCATTCATTCGAGCATCAAACGGTTGGTCAAACGTCTTAACCTCGACGTTGGTTCTCTCCAAAGCGTCAATCTGCCGGATCAAATCGTACATGAGAGTGTGCGTGAGAACTTCGGTGCTGGTGGCCTCGCGGCTGATGCCTGTCAACTTGTAGTAGTCGGTATTGAGTGGGTTCGTCAAGTACTTTTTCTGCCACCGCTTCTCCTCGTAGTAGTCCATCTTATTCTGGTCTTTGCCCATATACCGTGGTTGCACTATGTGACCGATCATCTGCGTCTTGCCAGAGGCGAAACTAAAGTTCAAGTTCAACTCCTTCGGTTGTGCCTCTTCCTCCTCTTTCAAGAAGTCGTCGTTGTCGAAATTGAACTTGACTTCTGTCAGCAACGACCGTTCAACGTCCTTGCCGTTGAAGCTTGGGATAGGCGGCATGTCTGGCAGCGGCCATTTGGTGGTCATTGGATTCTGGAACCACCGCGTCAGGTACCGCATGTCCTGACTATAGATCGGCTTTAACAATGGCGGCAGTTGTCCGACCCTGTCTCTCATCACCGAAACAGCAGCCACAACCGGTTTCAAGTATTCCTCGTAGTTGCGCTCGTTGGCTAGGTCTCTGTAATAGAGTGCAATATGGTCCACAGAGTAGATGGGCACCAATCTCAACACCTTGGTTTTGGCTGGATCGATGTACTCTGCCAGCTTCTCGTTCTTCAAGTCGCCCGTGATGTCAAACAGTACCAAGTAATCGAACTTGACACCTTTAGATTCGGTCAACTCTTTCTCGTGCAAGTCTTCCATGGATGACGGGAACAAGTGCACATTCAGTTTCAGGGACAGATATTTCTTGTGATGCGATCCAGAGTCGCGCACTTTCACTCCAGAGTACCGTTCCACGACGCATTTACTGCCCGTACATAACGAATCGATCAAATCGAGCGTTTTTCCAGCCTTGGCCACAATTCCTAAGTGCACAGGCTTGACATGATCCTTGGTATGGTCATTCTTGTCCTGTGGGTTGAAACTCGTGTCCAATATCTCCAAGATGTTCCTCAAAACTTGGAATTTGCCGCCTGTTTCCGCCAGTCGCTTGGGCAAGTCTCGATTCGTGAGACTCTTCGGAAAGTAGTGGTCGATAAGCAAGTACGGGTGGGATGCAACAAGCTGTGCATTGTCGAGCATAGTGTGTAAGGAGTCAACGATGATCCTCTCTTGAGACGGAGTGAGCGTGGCGTGCGAGTCGTTCACTCTTTCAAAGAACTTCAGAATATCACTGTAATGGAGGGAGACGATCTGGTCCATGAGTTCTTTCTGGAAATCGCTCATGGGCGTAGCGATCTTGTAATCGTTCGAGTTCTGATACGTGTCGTCGATGGCAAAGTGCTCCTCATCGACAAGCTCCGGTTCTGGCTTGGCATCCAGAATCTTCAACAAATCCATAGTGATGAGTTGGAGTTTAAAACTTTTTGTTCAACTATGGAGAATACAGAGGGACTCACCACCGACGAGATTAAACTGTACGACCGTCAGATTCGTCTTTGGGGTGTGGAAGCGCAGGCCAATCTACGACACTCACGGATATTGCTGGTCAATTTGACCAGTATCGGTGTGGAAATTGCCAAGAACCTCGTACTGGGTGGAGTTGGATCTCTGACGATCGTCGACGACGCTAGAGTGTTGGAACAGGACTTGTATGCGAACTTCTTCCTCGATAAGACGCAGGTGGGTCAGAAGCGAGTTCTGGCTAGTGAGGCCCGTATTAAGGAGCTGAATCCGAGGGTCGAGGTGATCACTATTGATAAACCGTGGCAACAGCTGTCGTTTGACGGGTATCAGATGGTGATTGCCACTGGAATCGGGTCGGAAATCACCGAAATCAACAGGATCACGCGCGAACTTGGTGTTCCTCTTTATTGTTGTGCTGGTCACGGCCTCTATGGATACATCTACGTGGATCTGATTGAGCATCAGTCGACGATTGAATACGAGGATTCGTCTCAGAAGAAAGTGGGGCCTCTAGACTCGGTCACGTCGATTGTCTCGGTGAATCAGGTCAAAGAGAACGATATTCTGAAGCAGAAGTGTGTTATCGACAACAAGTATCGACCATTCGATTCGGTGGGGCCTAGTTTCATCAAGCAACGGTATCTAACACCGAAGAAGCAGAAGAAAATGGTTTCTCCTCTGTTGCCATTGATGCTGGCTATGTTGAAAGAGCCATCACCAGTGGGCAAGCCTATCGAAGAGGTTTCTGTATCATCGGAGTCGCTGCTAGCGTCTGCTGAGGACTTGCTGAATTCATGGGGGTTGCCGTTGACCATCTTAGAAAAAGACCCTACTCTGTCACTAGAGCTGGCTCGTCAAGCCTACTGCGAGTATCAACCCGTCAGTAGTATCCTGGGAGGAGCATTGACACAGGATGTGATCAATGTACTCGTTCGCAAGGGCCAACCCATCAACAACTTTGCCGTGCTGGACGGCAGAAAAGATGAGATGCCGATCTATTGCATCTAATATATTAGCTATATAACTTGATTGACCTATCCCATCCACCTGCAATGATCTGTGAGTCGTGCACATCGCAGCACATCAGTTTGTCGACGTTCTGGAACCGTTTGATTGGCACGAACGAGTCGCAAGCGGTCAGAACCAGCTGGCCGTCGTAACTGCATGATGCAAAGAACTGGTCGTCTTCCGACACACTTATATCAGTGACAACTTTGGTGTGAACGGCAACCGTCTCTATAGCAGTCTCACTACGTCGCAAGTCCCAGACTTTGATGGCATTGTCTGCTCCTCCAGTTAACAGCTGGTACCCATTATGTCTCCAAGACATTGCGTGGATTGGCTTGACATGCCCATTTTTTTGTAGAATGCTGATCGATCTGCCCGTCCGTAAGTCCCACACTCGTGCTAGAGAGTCCAGGCCTCCGCTGGCAAGCAACGATCCGTCCGGATGAACTGCCAAAGTCGTCAAAGGTTTCGAATGGCCCTCTTGGAAGTATAATTGTTCGTTGTGCTCCAAGTCCCACAATCTCCAGGTGGTGTCGAACGAAGCAGACACCGCCAACTGTCCCATTCGCTTAACTGAGGTCACTCTATCCTCGTGTCCTTCTAAGGTGTCAATTCTTTCACCGCGAATCAGTTTAACTTTACCATCACCGCCTCCGGTGATGATCATCTGTCCTGACCAGTCCAATGCTGACAGTTTCTCCGTGTGTAAAGCAGAGTAGCTCTTGATAGGGTCCAGCGTGGCCGTCTCAAATAGATACAGCCCGCCGTCCCAGGACCCTGCCGCCAACTGTTTACCGTCAGGAGAGTATTTGCAACTAGAAGTGAACCGTGAAGACACTATCTGGGACCCTTGCAACTCCACTTGGCTCAATTGCTTGTAATAGGCCCGGCGCGCTTGCAATCCTAGCAATTGATCGTATTTATCGTAACGGTTGCGCTGCGTCAACACTCTTTGCCTTGCCAGCTTCAGAGACTCTGTAGCTATGCGTTTACGCAACGCCACCAGTCTGCTGGGGCCAGGGGTGAAAAACTCGTCGTCTAATTCCGCCTCCATATCTTGGTCGGAGTCGCCAAGCCCGGTCTCCGTCACTCCGGGCTCACTTCCCATAACGTACTCATCAGTCATCTGGGAAAGATTTTTACACAGCCTAATTTCTTCCCTTTACGTCATCAGCTCGCTATGCGTGCCATTCTACGGGGAACCGGGAGATATATGGGGCTCGCCCTATTGCAGTCTGGGGGGAACTCGATGGCTTTTGATACGAATTGGGTCGATTCAGTCGTCGGTTTCGTCCTATGCCCAATGTATGGCGATTGTAGTCTTGGTTATCAATCTTAGACCTTGATAACTTCTTCGGTCTGTCGGCGCCGGCTAGAAGGAATTGTGGGGAACCCGTTTCCCCGGATTTTTCAAAAGTGCTGCAGAAAGATGTCCGATCCGGACTAAGTGGTTATATATAAAGTGGTGTGCCCTGCCCCCGGACTTAGAAGGCAAGAGATTGATACTCTAAACCTAAAAACCCAAAAAATGGCTTACACTAAGATCGATCTTGACCAAGAGCAGGCAGACTTCGATGCCACCGTTGCAAGCATCAAGAAGTGGTGGTCCGAGCCACGTTGGAAGGGTGTTACCCGTCCTTACAGCGCTGAGGACGTTGCCAGAAGACGGTCCACATTGAAGAACCCTAATGCCAGTGATGCCCAGGCCAAGAAGGCCTTCAAGCTGATCCAGGAGCACGCCAAGAACGGCACCTCGTCGATCACTTTCGGTGCTCTCGACCCTATCCACGTTGCCCAGATGGGAAAGTACTTGGACACCATCTACGTTTCCGGATGGCAGTGCTCTTCGACTGCTTCTACCACGAACGAGCCTTCTCCAGACCTTGCTGACTACCCAATGAACACTGTTCCAAACAAGGTTCAGCAGCTCTTCTACGCTCAGTTGTTCCACGACAGAAAGCAGCACTTTGACCGTTTCTCCGTCAACAAGGAGGAGCGTGCCAAGCAGCCATACACTGACTTCTTGCGCCCAATTATTGCCGATGCCGACACTGGTCACGGTGGTACCACTGCCATCTTCAAGCTGACCAAGCTTTTCATCGAGAGCGGTGCCGCCGGTATCCACATTGAGGACCAGGCTCCTGGTACCAAGAAGTGTGGACACATGGCCGGTAAGGTGCTTGTTCCAATTCAGGAGCACATCAACCGTCTGATCTGTATCAGATCCGCTGCCGACATCTTCGAGTCTGAGCTTTTGGTTGTCGCTCGTAGTGACTCCGAGGCTGCTACCCTCATCACCTCCACCATCGACTCCAGAGACCACTACTTCGTCCAGGGTGCTACCAACCCTGCTTCTAAGCCATTGGTCGATGTCATGAACCAGGCTGAGACTGACGGACTCTACGGTCCTGCTCTCGAGAAGGTCGAGGCCGACTGGGTCAAGGAGGCTGGCGTTAAGCTCTTCCACGAGGCTGTCGAAGAGGCCATCAACAAGTCATCTATCAGTGACAAGGCTGCTGCCATCAAGAAGTTCAACACTGCTGTCACTCCACTCTCTGGAACCTCTAACGCTGACGCACGCAAGCTCGCCAAGGAGATTCTCGGTGAGGAGATCTACTTCAACTGGGACGCCCCAAGAGTTCGTGAAGGTTACTACCGTTACCTTGGAGGAACTCAGTGCGCTGTCAACCGTGCTCGCGCCTTTGCTCCATACGCTGACCTCGTCTGGATGGAGACTAAGCTTCCAATCTACGACCAGGCCAAGGAGTTCGCTGAGGGTGTCCACGAGTTGTACCCAGACCAGTGGCTTGCATACAACCTGTCCCCATCGTTCAACTGGAACTCTGCTATGACTCCAGATGAGCAGGAGAGCTTCATTCCTCGTCTCTCGAAGCTGGGCTTCGTCTGGCAGTTCATCACCTTGGCTGGTCTTCACACCACCGCTCTTGCCGTTGACAACTTCTCTCGCGACTTTGTTGACATCGGTATGCGTGCCTACGGCCAGAACGTCCAGGCCAACGAGATCAAGGACGGTGTTGAGGTTGTCAAGCACCAGCACTGGTCTGGTGCCGACTACGTCGACTCTATCGTCAAGATGGTCACTGGAGGTGTCTCTGCTACCTCAGCCATGGGTGCTGGTGTTACTGAGAGCCAGTTCAAATAAGTATATATTCAAAATACGAAGTGAGTTTCAACGACTACCAAGTAATCTGTGTGGCTATTTACAATCAGCGGCTGTATGTATTACCGACGGCTGAATCACAATCAACTGCATAATCAACCGAATATCACAATTTCAACGACGTGATATGACACTTGATTTGAAGTGAAGCAATTATTACATGTCTCTGTTATTAGGTCCATTCAAGAGCAATAGAGTTCAAAGTCAGCTAACTTTGTTGCTATATGACTGTTGATGTGTACAAGTGTTTTAAGCTCTCAATTCTAACATTTATATCATAATGTATGAGGAAAACTATCTAATTCACTCTTTTACTAAATGACGAGAACATACCTTCAGGCTCTCATTGTCATTCCATATGTTCATATAATTAATATGTAACAAGTGTATAGTTCTATTCCAAACCAACTCTAAACCACCCAGGGCTCTTCAGTGAGTCGCTGACTTGGCCCCATCTACCAAATATCTATCTAAGTCTTCACTGTGATATTCCATATATGGCCACACACTGGAAATGTAAATCCGCATCGAAATCCACCACACTTACATTCTTATGGCTAAGATAGTTGTTGTTGGAGCAGGTGTTGTTGGATTGACAACAGCCTTGGAGCTGTTGAATCAAACAATTCGGCACCATGTTACTATTGTGGCAGCCCAGTTGCCCACAGACTTCGATTTCAGCACAAATTACACTTCCCCCTACGCTGGAGCCAACTGGCACTCGTTCGCCTCTAAAGATGACATTAAACAGCAAAAGATCGACACCGTCGGCTACAAGAAGTTCA
Organism: Pichiaceae sp. JCM 15000; assembly: GCA_001950555.1. NCBI lineage: Eukaryota > Fungi > Ascomycota > Pichiomycetes > Pichiales > Pichiaceae > Pichiaceae sp. JCM 15000. The sequence continues at coordinate 892,754 of BCKB01000004.1, read as the reverse complement.
CAGAACTCGCCAAGCATCGGCCTGAGTCTGGTGTTGTTGCAGGAAAGAACATAAACTACGTGACGAGGGAGAAATACTCCGTTGATGCCAAGTCTACCGATAAGCCATGGTTTTCCAAGCTTGCCAACGGTAAATCGCTCAGTCTGTACGACCACACACTGTTTGCGTCCGCTTTCGAATACGATGGGTTCATTATCACGACCACCTACTATCTGAGTTTCCTCCTGAATGAGTGTCTCAGAACTGGCCGGTTCACTATCAGACGGAGAGACCTCAAGACTTTGGATGAGGCATTCGATCTGTTTGGCACGGACAGAGCCGATATTGTGATCAATTGTTCTGGCCTACGCGCTAAGCAGCTCGTTCCAGATCCTGAAATGTACCCAGTGAGAGGTGTGACAGTTGTGATCGAGAACAACGTCGGCTTGAAAGACTTGCTGTCAGTGAAATTTGTCGATGACGACTTCCCAGAGGAAAGTCTCTACATTATGCCTCGTGGAGACGGTAGTATCGTCATTGGAGGCTGTTTCGAAGTGAGGAAAACCACTTCTATTGCAGAGAAGTCGCAGGTCGACCGTCTTCTGGAGAGGGTCCGTCGCTACACGCCGCATGTTGGTTGGAAAGAGTTCAAGATAAGCCGGACTCAGGTCGGATTGAGACCATATCGGGAATCTGGGCTCAGAATCGAGGCCGATCCTTCCAATCCTAAGATTATCCATTGCTATGGACATGGAGGCTTCGGTTACCAGGCTTCATGGGGATCTGCCGCCGAAGTTGTCCACTTAGTCGATAAGCACCTTGCCAAGAAGCTCATCTCCAAGTTATAATGAATTTTTCACACAGTTCGTAATTTCTATGCTTAGACCTGTCAAGCTCATGAAGCCTCTAACGAGGTTTCCAAGGCTCGTACGATCTATTCGTACGAGGCCTCCTCAGATAGAGAAGATGAATAGTCCAGAAGATACCTCAGAGACGGACGGAATGTCAGATATCGGCCAGAGACTGGGAGATGGGCCTACTAAATCCAGGTTCCAACAGAACCGTCCTGTGCTCGAACAGCATCCAGAATTGAAGAGCAAGCCACCTGCACAGATCGAAAGGGAACTCAAGAGTAAGTTCAATGAGGACGGAATGGAATATGACCCTTTCTTTGCGCAGAAAGTGATAGAGACCGCTAAAACTGCCGAGGAGGTGAGTGTCGATGCCGTTCAAGGCGGAAATAAGTTGAAGCAGGTCGAGATAGACGAATTATTGACCACCGTCGACAAGATAATTGCAGACTGTGAGGTTAAGATCCCTTGGCAGAATGCTACAGACGAGGAAATCGACAGAGAAATCGATACTTTGCAACACACGCAAATTACTAACGAGGAAGGACTCGTTGAAGCGGCAGCGTCCGCATTTATGTTGAGTGAGCAGCTCTCACCGAACGGTCTTGATGCGTTACCTGGATTCCTGAGGTCGCTCAGCTCTCACAGATTGCGTAAACAGATTCCTCTGGAGAAACTGTTCCAACTTTTCCAGATTAGCACTCAATTGCTCGATGAAAAAGCCAGAGACGAGTGCATATACCACTCCGGAAACCTTGTATATACTGCATCAAAGGCTCGCGCCGATCCCATCAACGAAATGTTCTTCATTGAGTCGATTTTGAACCATGGAGAACCCAAAAGAGCTCTCAAATTGTACGAGAGCCGTAAGGACAAGCCCGATGTCGAGAACGAACGGTTCTGGGCCGAACTCGGGGTCAAGATCTTGCTGCAACTGGATCATGTTGACGAAGCAGATGCCCTTGCCAAGGAAATACAGCAACGGTTCGGATATATTCATCCAGTGTCGATAGCCCTGCTTATACAGAAACATCTCGACTCCGAACCAGACGCTTGGTGGCAGGAAATGAGGACCTTGATGAACGAGTATGGGCTCGTGGATCATATAGAAGTTCCATCGATGGAGATTTGGGACGATAAAGAGGCCGTCTATGATTTCTACAACCGAGTGGACCCAGTTTCTTGGGATTATATGACCAAAGTGGCCGTGGAAATGCTCAAGGCGAAGAAGATCGAGCAGGCAATGAATGTGATAGAGACGACAACGTGCAGAGACAAAGAATTCCTACCGTTTTTCGTCGACTATCTGAAGAATAACGGTAGCTATCCGTTGAGAGAGTACCTGTTCAACAAGTTGCAAACGGATACGTTCGATTGTCCTCCAGGTATCGTCCAGTACATCACCGAGCAGCTGGATGGTCGTCATGCCAAGTCACTAGAAGAGGTTCTAGTGTTGCAAGAGACCCTTGGATATTTGCAAAACATCCTGGATACCTACAAGTTGCAGAGTGAAGATAAGTTGATCGTCAGCGGCCTGATCTCGTCTCTTTCCATCGGAGCGTCTCTTACAGGTTCGGAATGCCGTGATATATTCCGTCTGCTGTTGAGAGTCAACTCGCAAAAGAGTTTCCAGCTGATAACGAGAATCCTCGACCTGATGGATGATACGTTCAAGACAGGCAATAGAGGCATCTTCCCCGCTTCAGACTCTCACGTCTACCTTGAGATTGTACAGATGCTTGGACGCAGGAAACAACCTCGCACCAAGGAAATAGAGTACCTTCTTGATCAACTGAGAGACTTGGGCATACCGATCACAACCGTCTTGGCAAACCAGGTACTACTCAGTTATAGGAAAGCTCGCCAGTACACCAAGGCCATTCGGTTTGTCGACGATTACTTGGAGTATACCACTTCTCAACCAACGTCTCGGTTCTTCCGGAATGTACTGCAGCTGTACAAGGATAGCATCAAGGATCAGGCGTGTGACAATTCCACCAGGCTCAAAAGACTCGTGAAACTTCGCAACATGTTCAAACAGATGATGGAGGCCCCTCGCTGGGAGATGGACGAACCGCTGTTGGCAGAGATCCTGACCACTTTCATGACATTCGACGATATCCCATCCGCAATCTGTGCTTTGGAGTACTATGGAATGAACTTAGGAGTGGACGTATCGAATGGAATCATGCTACTCATCCGTCTTAAGCTTCAAGACCGGGTGAAAAAAATGCAACGGCACTTGGACGACCAGGATTGTGCACAAATATCCGAGGCACTAAGTGCGTTTGAAAATCTATGCGGTGTTCAATCGACTGATAAATATCTTCATCGTACAAAGTACGGTTGGAGAGATGCTGCTGCCATTCTCGTCCGATATGAGGAAGTATTCCACTACGATCCAACGGTGAACGGCCTGAGATCGTTCTACTCTTCGGATCAGGAAATCGCAAACAGAAAACGTGTTTTCGAACAGAATCTCGCTTCCACACAGGAGATATACGGTCTTACACCGGTGAGACCATCGGAAATCTTGTAAATATATAGAAACTCACTCCGCATCATTATTTCCTACTCTGGAACTTTTCCAAATTTTTTTCCTGAAAAATTTTTGGACCAGAATAGCGCACATCAAGAGCTCTAAGCGAATGGGATTCGATTCAAGCTCTAAGCCGTTCAGTCCTTCAGGGGCTGGCAAGGCCTATTACAGACAGCCAAAGCAGGCCATGTCGTACGAGGATTACCTCAAGATGAAGCAGCCTATTGGTCGTCCGCAAACACCCGACTCTGCGCTCTCTTCTGGAACTTCTACACCTCTCTCGTCGAGAGCCATGTCTCAGACCCCTTCAATGTCGTCAATTACATCTGCATTGAGCAAGCTCGAGATCACTCCTATTTCTGATAACTTGGAGGCTATCACAAATGCCACTAAAGTGTCAGAGGCCCGTGCAGAGTGCAATAAGATTGCCGATGCTATCGAAGCTGAAGATATTTCTGTTATCAACGAATGGAACGTGCCAAAGACAATCAAGACGATGTCTCATAACAAGAAGCCTCTTGTGAAGGAATCGGCCATGCTTTTGATCCAAAGTTTGAGCAGGAAGTTCGCCGGACAGATGCCATTGGAGGCATACTTTATTGAATTGTTTGACGAGGCATTTGATGCCGTTGCCGACAAGGAGAAGACTGTGAAGCGCTCAGCACTGGCCAGCGTGGATGCTCTCTATGGAATGTTCCCTACAGAGGCCAAATCAACGGTGATCCTTGACAAGTTGAGAGAATATCTCAAGTCAGGTGCTAAATGGCAATCTAAAGTTGCAGTTCTGAAACTCATTGAGAAGATCAGCGAAGAGTGCCCTGCTGACTTGCTTGAGATGACTTTCTACGACATGATTCCAGTGTTGACGGATATGTCGACCGATTTCAAGCCTGAATTGGCCACAGAGGGTCAGAAGACTCTCCGCAAGTACCTTGGAATCCTCGACAATCTCGATTTGGGACCTCGTTACGATCTGATCGCCCAGACCCTGGCCAACCCAAAGCAGGTCACCGACTGTATGCGTGGACTTGCCTCTGTCACCTTCGTGGCTGAGGTCACCGAGCCTGCCCTTTCGCTGGTGGTTCCTATCCTTGACAAATCGTTGAAGATGTCCTCCTCCTCGCAAGAGCAGCTCAGACAGACCGTGAAAGTTGTCGAGAACTTGGTCAGACTCGTCAACAACCACAGAGAGATCTCTCGCTACCTCCCCGTTTTGCTTCCTGACGTTAAGCACGTCGTTGACACCGCTGCACTCCCAGAAGTCAGAGAGATGGCACAGGGTGCTTTGGAGGTGTTAGAGGCTGCCGAGGCTGAAACTCAAGATGGTCAGTTCCATGGACGTCTCGATAGAGGCCGCGCCGACGAAATACTGGGTAACTTGCCATCGAAGATCAACGATGATCTCATCTACGACTACTTGCTCTCTATCGTTGTCGCTGACAGTAACGTCTACGACTGGAAAGCCCTTGGCGAATACCTAGACATGGCGCTGCCTCGCTACTTCGGTAACGATGAGGCCAAGAGTGCTCAATACACAGAAGCATTACTCGCCAAGTTGAAGAAGCTCATGACTCCAAATGCCGTCGCTGAGGCCGACTCTGACGAAATCATCATCGTGAACGCCGACTTCTCTCTTGCTTACGGTACCCGTATGCTTCTCAACAAGACCAACCTGCGTCTTGTCAAGGGACATCGGTATGGTCTCTGTGGTCGTAATGGTGTTGGTAAGTCTACTCTTATGAGAGCCATCGCCAACGGCCAATTGGAAGGATTCCCTGACAAATCCGAGGTGCGCACCTGTTTCGTCGAGCACAAGTTGCAAGGAGAAAGTGCTGACAAGAACATCGTTGACTTCATTGCCAGCGACCCCGAGTTGAAAGATGCCACCAAAGATGAGATCACCGCCGCCTTGCAAGAGGTTGGATTCGATGACGAACGTCTCGAACAGAACGTTGGTGCTCTCTCCGGTGGATGGAAGATGAAGTTGGAGTTGGCAAGAGGTATGCTTATGAAGGCCGACGTGCTCTTGCTTGACGAGCCTACTAACCACTTGGATCGTCAAAACGTCCAGTGGCTTCAGCAATACCTTCTCGACCACGAAGAGATCACCTCGCTGATTGTTTCTCACGATACTGGATTCGTTGACACTGTTTGTACAGACATCATCCACTACGAGAACAAGAAACTCGTCTACTATAAGGGTAATCTCTCCGATTTCGTTGCTGTCAAGCCCGAGGCCAAGGCCTACTACACCTTGACGGACTCTAACGTCAAGATGAACTTCCCTAAACCTGGTATTCTGGCGGGTGTTAAATCGAACACCCGTTCCGTTGCCAAGATGACAGATGTCACTTACAGTTACCCTGGAGCCACCAAACCTTCGCTGAGAAATATGAGTTGCTCGATCTCTCTATCTTCGAGAGTGGCCATCCTGGGACCAAATGGTGCTGGTAAGTCGACCCTGATCAAATTGCTCACCGGTGAGATGATTCCAGATTCTGGTACTGTCGAAAAGCATCCAAACTTGCGTATCGGTTACATTGCACAGAACGCATTCCACCACGTCTCCCAACATAAAGAGAAGACTGCAAATCAGTACTTGCAATGGCGTTACCGTTTCGGTGATGATGTTGAGGTTGCCTTGAAAGAATCGAGACAGATCACCAGCGAGTCCGAGCGTAAGATGATGGAGGAGACCATCGATGTGGGTGATGGAAGAGGTCCACGACAGATCGAAGGACTTCTTGGAAGACAGAAGTATAAGCGTTCGTTCCAGTACGAGGTCAAGTGGGTGAACTGGCAACCAAAGTGCAACTCTTGGGTGCCAAGAGAGGTTTTGATTGAGCACGGATTCGAGCCGCTCGTTCAGAAGTTCGATGATCACGAAGCCTCGAGAGAGGGACTTGGTTACAGACAACTCACACCAACTGCTATTCGTGCACACTTTGCTGAGATTGGACTTGACAGCGAGATCGTCGACCATACTCCTCTGGGATCTCTCTCTGGAGGTCAGCTGGTCAAAGTTGTGATTGCTGGTGCCATGTGGAACAACCCGCACGTTCTCGTCTTGGACGAGCCAACTAACTACCTGGACAGAGACTCCCTCGGAGCTCTTGCTATGGCAATTAGAGAATGGGCCGGTGCCGTTGTGATGATTTCGCATAATGAAGAGTTCGTTGGAGCTCTTTGCCCAGAGCACTGGATCGTTGAGAACGGTACTTTGAAGACTAAGACCGTTTCGCAGATTGATTCTTCCCGTTTCGAAGATCAAGGCATGTCCGAGAAGGCTATAGAGGCATTTGAAGCTGCCAAGAAGGCTGCCTTGGTGAGAGACGACGACTCGCCAGCCAACATCAAGATCAGAAAGAAAAAGAAGAAGAAACTGACTCGTAACGAGAAGAAGTTGCAAGCGGAGCGCCGCAGAATCCGTTACATCGAATGGTTGAACTCTCCAAAGGGTACACCAAAGCCAGTGGATACTGATGACGAGGATGAGTGATCCACTACTACAAATAGATTCTAATACAGGGAAGGTTTATTGATAGCAGACGACGATGAATGCGCCCAGTAGAGTGTCGACAAGCAGGTTGGATGTGAGCCAAGCAAGGAAGTAGAGCAGTTTAGGACTAAACACCGTCCAGATGAATAGATGGAAACGCAGATTGTAGCAGCTACCGACAAGACACAATCCTGCCACCGAGTAGAACACCAAGTTGAACAGCAACCTGTCGTAGAGGACGTTCCACTTGTCACTCTTACTGGGTAGCGCGTCTATACAGAGCTTCAGATAGGCCACCGACCAGAAAATTGGTGCTGCCCAGTTGGAAATGAAAGTGAGAATGCCCGAGAGAACCATATTGTAACTGCTCAGACCGTTGAACGCATTTGTGAGATCGACGGATGCCAGAGAGTTGGTTTCTCCAAACTGGAAGAAGCTGAGGTTCTGCATCACGATGGTGAATATGCACAAGTAGTTGGAGAGATCGAATCTCGTGATCGTGGTAGGGAGTAGTGCTCTGAATCCTGTCAAGATACCATAGAGAACAGCAAATAGCGGCACATTCACGAAGTGGGTCTGACTGATGCAGAGGTACGAGGCCAACACTAGGACATTGACGGTATAACTGGAACCAGAACTTTTGCCCAATAGGTTCGACACTGCCGGCTGGAGGAAGACATAAATGGCAGAGATGAGCCACACGATATGGAACAGTCTGTACAAATCATTGTTGATGGCAATGAAGTCGGACTTTCCAGAGTAGCTTTGGAGCCATTTGATGAAGAAGACAGACCAGCCGGGCAACAAACCAAGATCAGAAGTAAGATCATAGACACTCGTAAAGTACGCGAGCAATTTGACAGTGACCAGATTGAAGCTCATTGTCGAAACGAACATGAACTCTATGAATCCCGTAGCAGATTGGTCCGCCAAGTTGTCTCTAAACTTACCGAAGAGGTAAGGAACGAAAGTGAATGCCAACAGTCCACAGTAGACGTTTGGACCCTCAGTAGCAGGAAGCGATAGTATCCAAGTAGATATCTTCGTGTACTCTTTGAGATTGTACTTCTGGCCGCTGTTATTCCATGCCTTCAATAGACGGAGAGAAACCAGGAATACGAACATGTAAATGGTACTGCGGCGGAACCGGAACGAAAGCAACACCGTATAGGCTGCAATGAGTGTAGCAAAGAACCACCACGTATGATGTTCTTCCTCTATGGAAGATGAGCTGAAGAAAGAGCAACCGTAGAGCACGAAGAAGGCCAAATTGACAGCGGCAGGCACTAGCGAGTGCCAATAGTGAACGAAGTACAGGATGAGAGATTCAAAGGCAAAGATTGCAGAGAGAACAATGCCCAAATGAAGGTCATCGTAGTTGTAATCGGACGAAGCCTCCGAGAGTGTATGCTTGGCCATATTAATGTACTCAAAGAGACTGTCAACGGATTTGACATCACAGAAGTCCTCTAACTTGGAGCCGACAGTACCTTGAGACTTATCAAGGAGAACCTTCAATTGCAAAGCGTTCTTTATGAGCAAACTCTGCTTGTCCTTGTAGAGGGGAAGGAATGCTGGAATGAATGCTCCCAGGCTGTTGATTGGCACTTGGAGACCGATCAGTTCCGATAGCGTTGGCACCAGATCGATCTGGTCAACTGCAGCCAAGTAATCAAAGTCAGCAGTGTAAGGCAGCGGCAGTTTAACTTGGCCCTTGGCCAGTCCGTACCGTTTGAATTGAGAAGAGAGAAGAACCATCGCGGAGGAGGTCTCACCAACAGATGAACCTCCATGGTTACCAATATCATTCATGCCATGGTCTCCCATGAGAACCATGAGGGTTTTATCATCCTTTTGAAGCAAACCGTGGAAGATCTGCTCAACAACAACGTCTAGTTCGCGTTGTTTGGCCGGCATGTTGGCACTCTCAGGACCACCCTTATGGCCAATATGATCGAGACCGAGGTAGTGCAAGATCATAGTGTTCCATTGGGCCCGGCCCTTCTTACTAAGCTCTTCATCGAGATGTCTAGTGACGTTCTGATCGACTATGGTGAAGTCACTGACGTAGAAACTCGAGGTACCGTCAGTCTTGGCGAAATAGTCTGGGAACAGTTTAAGCCAAGTGTCATCACCAAACATATTGATTTGCCAACCGTTGGTTGCCATCTGCTTGACCCAGGAATCCTGATCTCCCAGAGTAGATGAGGTATCGTCCTCTGCAATGTTTAGCACCGCGTCTATGAAGTTGGGGATCGAACCCGTCGTGATTCCCTTGAGTCGAGGCAACGTCACAGTCGGAGGGTGCGAGAATGCCGTAAATCCCAAGCCGTATCCATCGTCTAATAGTTTCTGCGTGAACGCCATCTGTGAGTTGTTCGAAAACACAAAGTCGGACCGCATTGCATCGACCAACATGAACACGACTCGATCGAACTTGGCCGATGGCTCTCTATAACTTGTAGGCGGATCAGTCTTATACTTTGACAACTCTTCTGGAGTCAGAAGCACTTTGGTCGGGAAGAATCCCTTGCAAAAGAGCAGATACGACCCCAACTCCAACAATATCAGGCAGAAGACGAGGAGGAAGCGCATCTTTAGTAAAAGATCGATTGATCAACACGCCCAGAAATTGACACCGCCGCATCGACGCGTACAGATGAGACTGAAAATTTAGCAGGTGCAAAATGACTCGATAATTTGTGTTATCGGTCTTTACGATGCTCAGAGTTGGCACTAGATTTAGAGTTTTGGTCAGACCACTGCAGGCAGTGAGACTGTCTTCGGGAAAGTCGTCTCCTTTTGGCCAGGGCCCATGTCCTCCACGGCTTCCCGAGAGCGAACAGAAGGAGTTTGAGGAATCGATCAAGAAGGCCAACGCCCAGATGGCGATTGACGATTACAACGAGGAGAACGGCAACGAGGTCGACCAGAGCTACGGACCGGCCATGTTGAAGACGATACCGGAGTTTGAAGGCAACGTGAACCCGAAGACGGGCGAGGTCAACGGACCTAAACAGGACCCTATTCGTCACGGCGATTGGAGCTTTAACGGACGGGCCACGGACTTTTAGAGGATGCCCACGGGGTATACCTTATCAGGAGGAAAGAATCAATGGAAAAGGAACCAAAAGGGAACTATTGTACAACCAATAATAAGAATTAATGCTATTACTGTAGCGAGATCTAGTTAGATACGACATTTCGAGAACTCTTTGACGAGCGATCGAGTAACACGATCACGGGCCTCCAGGTTCTTCTTAAACGCACGCAGAGCATTCAGTGTAGCTTCCTGGTCCTTTGGAACAACCACCAAGTCGCTGTCGGTTCCGACATTCTTAATCTTCTCTGACACCAGATCCAACTCTTTCTGCTTCTTGAGAACGAACCCACGAACTGAGTTCAGATACTTCACCCGTGCCACCTCATCTCTCGATAGATCCTTGCTGGTGTTCCGGTTGCCAACGATCTGTGAGCATTTGTCGGCGATTGCACTCAACCGGGCCTCCAATTTGTCTTGCGTTGCAACGATACCATTCAGCCTCGATACTTGCTCTGCCTGCTTTGCCGTCTTGCCCTCCAGGGACAATTGCACACTCTGCAAAGTACTCACCTGGTTTTTTAACTCTGCCTTTTGCTGCGTGAGCCGCCGGCTCAGACACATCAGGTCTCCGAATAGTGATATCACGCCGGTAGATGTAACAATCTCTGCATCTTTCACCAACTCCAAGTCCTGCACAGAGTCTGGATTCAACCCATGGCCAGAGAATCCCGCCAGCTTGTTCTGTATGTCGATGACAAGCTTTTCTGTTCTAGCCAGCTGTCGTCCCACCTCGTCACTGTATCGTCCTTTGAGTTGAACATTGTACTCCTTGACTTCGGTTGGAACCGGCTCTAAATCATCCGACTTTTCTTCCTTCTCATATAGTTCGTGCACAGATAACCCGGTGGCCCCCGGTGCAACTGCATAGCATTGTGTTGTATCCCAGACAAGCCAGACCAAGTTATTTAACGAAGAGAATGGCACATCATCATCATCTCTGGCCATCACAGAGAGACTCTTTGGTGATTGATGCGATATGGCCCCCAGAGGTGTGACGGTGGTAGGCAATGGACTGGCCGTTCTTGATGAGTTGAACTCCGAAACATCACCTTTGGCAATTCCCTCATTTAGAGGCTTCAACCACTTAGCAAAGTTAACGTAGGCGAGCCCAGGCTCCGAAGTCGTCAAAAGAAGACCCGTTGAATCCGGTGACAGGATACCCGTGCAGATAGAGTGGCCCTTCTCTGCAAAGATAACAGCATCCAAGACGCAAAATTTGCCTGGAGCAGTTTCGGTATCATTGGCAAAGATCGCAATGCCACCATCTTCATAGTCTAATATGACGACCCCATGATCTAGAACAACTGCCAAAAGCCCGTGTGCGAGTGGGAATAACTTCAATGCGCTCTGATAGTAGAGTTCCTCCAAGAAAGATGAGATTGGTAATGGACCAGAGATCTTAGACCGCTGGTATTCCCTTGGTAGTTCGATCTGTGTATCAACCTCACCAGATGACTGCTTCAATAGGGCAGCGAGTCGAAGTGCCTTGATGTACTGGGCATCCAAAGATTCAATCTGTGAGCCATACCTCAGATTCGATAGCAGCGAAGTGTAATCGAACAAATTCTCCAGCCATTGCTTGGAAACAGACAGTCTGCGCGGCAAGAATGGATAAATGACGTAGATAGAAAAGTCGGAAGTCAACAGGAAGAGTGTGAGGTCACCGACGACCGAACCAGAGCCAAACGTGAAACTGACTGGATCCACCAGTAGAAAGTCAGTATCGAAGGTGTTGTTTGGATTCGAGGACCCAAAATTGTATATCTGAGAAGGCTCAGTGGTCGAAGAGTTCAGGTCGTATGCTATCAACCGGTAATTGGTGAGCAGAACGAGCTCAGATTGGAACTTTGACACGTTGTGGAAGTGTGTCTCTATAATTCTCTCTTCGGGCTTGAAATTGATCAACAGTTTGAACACCGTTGTATAATTGACGGTGGAACCTGGTTCATTCAATGTCAAAACATGGCAACTTGTCTCATTGTAGAGGCAGAGCAATGACTCGTTGCCATTGACGCTGAGTGCGGTAGGATCGAACTCCAAGTCAACATCGAGAGTATGGCTGGACTTGGTGGCGATCTCGGTGATCTTGACGGTGCGACCAGTCACAGTGACAACTTCGAGCCCTGTATGTCTAGTGAAGGTCAGATATGACGACCCAGTAGCATCGAACAACGCCGAAGAGTCTTTAAGTTTATCTAAGAGACCCATCGTTGTGTTGGTAAAAAAATCAACCAGAAAATTAGGATTCATTTAAATAGTACCAGTCGGATCAGCAGGTCCTCACGCACTGACCGATGGCATCCCAAAAACGGGTCAAATCAACGACATACACATTCCACTTCTTGGACAGTCGGATTTTCTTCCTTGAATTATCGCCTCTCGGGTCTTCTACCAGAAGCAGCTCACAGTCTTTGCTGAAGGACTCATGGAAGTTGAAGTACTCCTTGAGAAGACTTACCTTGAGCAGTTTCTCTATCTGGGACAAGTTGATGCCTTGAAATCCCGTGATTGCCACTGAAATCCGCTTGTCACTCACATCAGGGATCCCCAAGGCCTCCCTAACATGTTGACAGCTTCCGTTCGAGTCGTCCTTGAAGAGCGGCAACCCCCACACATCAAGCAACTTTGAGCCGTCCTGGAAGTATAGAGCCCGCTCTAGTCCCAGTTCGGTGATGTAAGTACCTTTTCCTGGCGACTCTTGCCTCGTCAAGTTCACCACAGAGTACGTTGGATCGGCCCCATCGACGGATCCACCGCACTCCTCTATAACCTTCTTCAGAATGACCTTCTCAGCTGGCGTGAACGGACCCACCAACTGCATCGAGGTGTGGGCGAGCATAGTCTTTTTAGCATCTGGCTCCGACGGCTGTGTCATAAGAACCTCAGGTTGAGTCATCTGGATCTCCGTATGGTCGTCCACCTTCTGCTCAGAGTCCCACTCTGGCTCAGGAGTCTCCTTGATACTGTTTCGAGAGATGGTGGACATGATAGAGTTCCACAGCTTGTCTCTCGTGTCGATCTTGGCAACTTTCAGATCGCGTGGACCATCATCATCTTCCACTTCAGACGTCCGTTTCTTTTGCATGGCATGCCTCTCGCGCTTACGTTCACGCCATCTACGCAGCTTATCCCAGTCACAGGCAGCATCTTTCTCCCCGTGACTGTTGGGTCTCTTGAGCTTGTAGTAAACAGTGTTTAAAGCATGGCCACGCTCAACACTATCGTAGATCCAGTCAGGTGAAACGACCGGAATCCCCCATTCTTGGCACTTATCATACCTCCTACCGGAGGGCTCTGTAGTGACGAGTGCTGCACTAGATTCTGACAGAGCTTCCGTCATAGTAGCGCCGTATCGCGTCGAGAGCTGTTTCAACTTGCCAATAGAACCCTCATCTATTCGACCAATACACAGTTGCAAGCCGTCAAATACCGAAACACACTCTATATCTTCTATCGGGATATGATCATCGCCTCTGATCCACCTCTCATACGCTTTAAGGACGCCTTCATAACGAACTATCCTGACATCGGGTCGAGATTTCACAACGTGTAAATACTTGGGGGAACGGAGCCACTGGTTTGTACGGGCCGGGTTCGCCACCAAGACCGTGACATCAGTGGTCAGATCACTCGAGTAGACGGCATTCGGTGACAGCTTGCGCAATACCTTGAGTAAATTGGCGCGTTCATTGGATTCCAATTGAGTCGATGTCAACTTCATGGCGGAGATAAAAAATCCGAGATGGTTGGTTCTATTAGCATATACAATTAGTTGTGGTATAACCGGTTGGCGTCGAAGTCCTCAGGGACACGTCCCACAAAGACATTCCAGTAGTAAATAACAGTGATGATCGTGTACTTGTAGACGACCTTGAAGAACAACTTGTACGAATGGAGCACTTTATCGACGGCTCCAAACACATTGTCCCACTCCTCTTTAAAGGCCTGCTTGAAAGACGATCCTGAGCTTGGATTGTACACGATGTCGTTGTAACGGCCCTGACCCTTATCCTCGACGGCACGGTCATAGATGTTTGGATTGGTGAAATCGATATCTTCCTGATCGGACTTGGCAGAGCTGATTGGTGCGGAAGGAGCGTCTTTGGAGATTAGAGGACCATCATCGGAGAAAGAGGCGTCGTCCACCGAAGTACCGTCCTCCTCACGGATGATCGCTTGGTCATAGAGCGTTTTGAAGTTGTTGATCGACTGAATGCTCTTGGATAACCGGTCGAATGTATTGAGAAGTGCAACCAGCTCAATCTTGGTTAGACTGTAATGAGATGCGTCGGAGGTGTCATGAAGATCAAAGAGCACTTTCAAAGCAGTACCATAACCGGTGGTCTGGACTTTACCCCAAAGACGACACCGGTCGCAATGCACACAGTCCATAATACGAGAAACGTTTCGGAAGTTCTCTCTGAACTCGTCCTTGACTTCAACGGAGTCGGAGCTCTGGAACAGTCCGTGCTCATCAAACAATCCGTTACCATCTTCACCGCCGAGCGTATATGAAGGTTGGATCAAGTCGGACATCTCCAGTTTGAGAGCCTCCTCTTTGTACCTGAACTCAGGGTCCTCGCAGAATTCAAGGTCGTTCAAAACACCCAAGCTCTCGAGCTTGATCAGCGATTTCAACACCAAGATGTAGTTGAGGTAGATGTTCTCAATGCGGTCCGGGAAGTCTCCGACACGGAACATGAATTGCTCCAAGTTGGGCTCGTACTTTTTGGTTTGGAAGTTCAGGTACTCGTTGGAAAGATGTGTCGAGATCGAGGCGTGCATTCCACTGATCAACTTGTAGTAGAAGTTCTTCTCGACACATTGATCCTGGCCTCGGTTGAAGCAGTTCTCAGAGTAGATGCTCTTCCAGATCTGGAAACTCTGGTCTCCACCATATCCGGTGAACCGCTCAGGGTTCTGCACAAGGTCCACGTAGACAGTGTCCTCATCGATTCCATCCAATTGACAGTAGTTGAGGTTTTCATCCGAGCAAGAGTCGTCCGATGGCGTCTCGCGCGTAACATTTTCGATGCGACCGAGTGCTTCAGGTTGCCACACATCAGGCAAATCACTCCAATCGTCAATGGTATCGACAGCGCAGGATCTGTGCATGCAGAAACCTTCAGTTCCCGACCAAAATGGGCACTGTTTGAACAGATTCAGTCTAAAGATGCGGAAGAAAGTCTCGTGAGTCAGTTGCAATAGCTTAGGCCTCAACTCATCATTCAACCGGTTGATCTGACCAAATGTGACGCCGTTGCTCTCTTCGATGTGCGAGTTTATAAATGCTGTGTAATTCTTGAATGGCGTGTTCTCGAACTGATGGAAACTGTGTGCGCTATAGCTGGTTTGGGGCTTCTTCTCTGCTACGACAGATTGGCCTGCCAATGAAGGAAAAGCGTCCATACACCAACAAGTGGTCACCAACAGAAACAAGTGTAGAAACATAGACGATATCTTCATCGTTGAAGAAGTATGTAATAGTTGATCTAACAAGTGTCAACTCAGGAGAAATTCCAAGAAGGATTTCCCTTTCGCGTCTGTGAAAAAAAAAATGATAGATGGCGGTGGCAATATATAGGTGGTAGGTAGTTATGATGACAAATTGCGATGGCGATTATTAAATAGATAGCTAGTAGATTATGTGAGCATCACGTTGGTTTTCCAGTCCCTTAACACATCGACCCAACTGCTGTTCTTAACGTTGTGATTTTTGCGGCGCCAGATTTCTAGCATAATCTGCCGTGAGTTCCAGTAGGAACCGACTCCGGTTCGCGCAATGTGCTGTCCCCAAATATTGAAACCGTTCTGCAAATAGATGGTGATGGCCTCACTTCCCGCAATGAATCCCTGCCAGAACAGCGGGATGATGTACGAGGTCTCTGGATGTTGCTCGAGGATGTCTTGGATGGCGTTCAAGTGGTGTAGAACTTTCTCAATACGGTCCTGAAGGTAGAGCGGATCGACATCTTCGACAAATCGATAGAAATAGATCATCAGTCCGTAGTAAAATGACATCACATGGTGGTATATACCTTCATGACGTGGCGAGATAAACTGCTGGACTTCACCATCGGAGTTATCCTCATTATTCTTCTTGGGATTCTTGGCATCGTCCTCTTCAGTCAGTTTCCATTCCAGCTTCCACGTGAGAAGTTTGAACTCTAATTGCAAGGCTAGCTCATCAAAGAAAGATGGAACCGGAAGCTTATTCTCACTGTGGTACCGCTTGAACTTGGTCAAGTGGACCACCTCGGAAAACATGAGAATCAACGAGTTGGGCAACCCCCAGATGGCATCTGACGAAACCATCTTATCGTCAAGCTTATTCTTGGAAGGTAGGAACGAAGCCCGTGTGATATCGATGAATGCAGGGATGCCATCATCAGACTTGACCGTCTTTGGTGCTTCATCATCGACGTTCACAATATACTCGATACGAACCTTACCATTGTCGGCAATACTCTCGTTGTAGGTACCTTTCTTAGCAGCCGCCTCTGGAGAGGTCACCTCAGCAAAAGCTCCAAAGATGCGCCCCTTGCTAGTCTCATTGCGGGCATTCTCAGCAAGCAATTGACGTAGACGAGAACCTCGGAACATGTCTCTGAAATGAGTGTCAAAGAAGTCCTCTATCTGTTCTGGTGTCGGTTCCGCTCCAGTAAGGAACCGGCGGTAGTTCTTCTCGGTCAAAAAGATATCATCTTTGGAGATGTTATCGATACACGTAGAATCCTGGATCAATTTCAAACACGAGAAGATCCGATGCAAGATGACAGCTTTTGGCGAAAGCCGTTTCTTCACAGACATCTTCTTCTCGATGATCTTTTCGCAGTGGTCGAGGTGAATCTTACAAGCAGACATGGTTCCCCAGGCAACATCGATCGTCACCATAGACAGCACAGCCACAAGCACATCCTTATACTTCTGGTTGAGAATATCCTCTTGCAGACACTCGCTCAAGAAGTTGGTAGCCTGCTGTCGCAATTGAATGCCCAAGTTCACGTAGAACTTCATCTCATCGGATCCACGTTCAAACTTGCTCTGGAGATTGAACGCAGACACTGCAAGCAAAGCATTAACTAGAGCATTTCTTGCGCTAGATGTCTTTCCCAAACTTGCAAGCTCACCCACTGCCATGATGGCTCTAGGGAAATAAATGAACTTCCAAGGATTCTTAGGAAGCGGGATCACCGTCATCATATCAGCAACGTCCTCGATGTAGTAATTGAGAAGATACCGAGTTGTAGGCAGCACATTTAGTGACGTGGTAGGAATACCAAACTTATCAATAGCGAGCGATTTCGGCAGAGGCATCGTTTCTAACACCTCCATAATAGTCTTGGGCATGTTGGCACCATTTCCAGCGTTGATCTGAAGCGTGTTATTGGAGATCTGCTTGTCTGTTCTGGAGAACAGAGTCTCTTGCACCTGCTGGTACGGCTGAGGTTGCAATTGCAATTGAGATTGTTGTTGTTGTTGTTGTTGCAATTGCTGAGATTCTTTCGGTTTCTGACCTTGGAACAGCAAGTGTAACATATTATCCGTATCTTCCTCAGCGGGTTTCAATGCCGGTTGGTCTAGAGAGGTGACACTGACGAGATCATCAGTCTTGAACATATCCAAGAAGTGAGTGTCACCGTTGATGGCGGAAGCTGTAAGTAAAGCTGCATCAAGAAGTTCGTTAGATAACCATTCGTTACCGATCTTCTCTTGGGATTCGAAACCTGCCGCGGCGATGGCAGGTGTAGATGGGTAGTAAGCGTTTCGGGATGGTAGGGACAGCGAGTTGGAAGGAGTGATATCGGTGGTACTGGATTTTCTTCTAACACCAGGGCGACGAACGTGTCGTTTCTTGCTGGTGGCACCTCTAAAGACACCAAAATGACCCTTGATGATCGTTGGCGACCGTGGATTAGGAACATCTGCCCTGTGGAGTTGGTTGAGATCATTATTCATCTCAGAGTAGTAGTGGTATTCGTCACGACCACTGTAGCGCACAAAGTCGATCTGGCGGCGCTGATTGACCTCGCTTGGATCGTGGTTGTACGGCTTCGTTGGCAGAGCCTGTGCGTATTTATCGTATTGCACCGGCTGGGACCAGTTCAATTTGATGTCATAACCTTCGCAAACGTACCGAGACTTGCGACACCGCATGCACGTTGGCCTGGCTCCATCACATGACACCTTCCGACGCCGACAAGTATAACAACCGGTGAAAGTTTTAGTACGTTTGGCTTTCTTCCGCGGCAATGGAGTCACAACATCATCTGCTTCGGTACTCGGACCTTCTGGGACGTCCGAGGTGTCTACGTGAGATGACACGGGCCCACTTAGATTGGTATCGGAGTGTGCAATGTCGATCTCGTTATCAGAATCGATATCTGGGCCGGCAGATGAGCCTATAGAATTGGAGCCCTTTGAAGTGGTAGTGGGGCCTTTGGAGGTCCCAGATCCACTGATGTGGGATTTATTACCGTTTCCGTTCGGCAGGCCACCAATTTGGTGGGCACGATGAGCCTTTCCGTTTTCAGACATGGTCTCTCTGTGCGTTGCCTCTTGAGGCTAAATTTTGCAAGTTGATCAGAGCATGAAAAAGTAGGGAAAGTGATTAGTATAGAATTGCGTAGCGTAGATAGTGTCGTATATCATTAGTTTAGCACGGTTAATCGCGCTTCTTGCGAGGTCGTCCGGGTCCACGACGTGGTTGGGTCGGATCGACCACTTTTGCCGGCTTTTCCTTCTTTTCCGGAGGCGGTTTCTCCACTTCTTCATCAAACATCTTCTTGGCTCTGCTGATCTCTCTATCCATCGCCTGCAAGTCCTCAATTCTACCTAGCTTGACCGGATCGCGCCGAACAGCGAATTTGATGTCTTCTGCTCTCAGCCTTCCACGGCCATGGATCTGTCTCACCTTGTTGGCCTCCATAACAACGTCTATTAGATATGTGGTGAGAACGTCTTCCAACTCCATGATGGTGTCCTCGTTAGGAGCAGCCGAATCTCCAAAGGCATATAGAAGCCCCTTGAGATCGTTGCTGAAATACTTCTGCGAACGCGACTTCTTTGGTGGCATAGTCGGACCGAAGAGAGACACAATTCAATTTTACACGATTCCAATTTTATCACGGAAAAAATTAACCCACGACAAGTAAGGTGATTTGCTATACGAACGTTCGTTTATCAGTCTCTGAGGCCTTCCAGACCCCCGAAAACCCAAATTTCAAGGTATTCAGTGTATAGGAGACCATATTTATCATTTGCAAGCAGAGAACCTCGACCACAGACATAGATGACGACAGTTGCCCAGCAGCAGGTGCTCGAAGTGGCACAACCGATCAAGATCCGTCGAACAAGGCCGGTTCTATGTGTATCCAAGATCAGCAAGTTGATCTCCGAGGGTCACACGATAGTCATATATGAAAATAAGGTGTTGAAACTAGATGGATGGGTGAAATTTCATCCTGGTGGAGACAAGGCTATCTACCATATGATAGGTAGAGATGCCACTGACGAGATGCACTGCTACCACGCGCCGGCTACGTTGGCACAGTTCGACAAATATGCCATTGGAATCATTGATTATCCATGGATTAATATGTTACCGCCGATCCAAGGAGGTACTTACGATAAAGAAGATCCGAACGTGAAACTGGCCGGAGAAATGCCCGTCGAAATCAAGCCCAAGATGCCCGAAGGAGTCATTCCAAAAGTCGGCATGACCGAGCTTTATAAGATCGTCGACGATACCGACGCTCCGATCAGAGACCCGAAAGTTGTCGTGGACAACTTTGATAACCGGCTCGTGAAAGAGGACTTGGATAATCTACCGTCTCTAGATTATGAGACGCAGCGGCGAATCTCCCAAAAGTACAACGAGCTTCACGATAAGCTTGTTGCCGCAGGCCTTTTCTATTGCCCATACATCGAGTACTTCAAGCAAGGTTGCATCAACTTGACACTCTTCCTCTATTTCCTAACATTCTATCACACGGGCCACTATTTCCTGTCTGCCACATGCCTGGGCTTCTTCTGGCAACAGGCTGTCTTCATTGTCCACGATGCTGGACATCTTGCCATCACACATCACTTCCAAATCGATAACATCATCGGTGTGCTCATTGCTGACTGGATTGGAGGACTCTCTGTGGGCTGGTGGAAGAGAAACCACAACGTCCACCACCTGGTCACCAACGATCCTGTTCATGACCCAGACATTCAACATTTGCCCTTCTTCTGCGTCAGTTCCAGACTGTTTGGTAATATCTTCTCCACATACTACGAGAAGATCTTGTGGTTCGACAAATTGGCAGAGATGCTTATCCCGATCCAATCTTACATGTACTACCCGATCCTCTGCTTTGGTCGCTTCAACCTCTACAGACTCTCGCTCGAATACGTTTTAAAGGGACAAGGTCCTCGCCATGGCCAGGCTGCATGGTTACGCTGGTTTGAGCTCTCAGGCCTCGTTTTCTTCTGCTACTGGTTCTTCTACTTGCTCATCGGATCTCTGCCTAGCACCTGGATCAAGATCCAGTACATTCTCGTGTCGCACATTGCTACCATGGTTGTTCACGTCCAGATCACACTCTCACATTTTGCAATGTCTACCTCTGACTTGGGAACTTCCGAGACCTTTGCTGCTCGTCAGATGCGCACTACCATGGATGTTGCCTGCCCAGAGTGGTTTGACTTCTTCCACGGCGGTCTACAATACCAGGCGATCCACCATCTGTTCCCAAGACTGCCAAGACACAATCTGCGCAAGGCCCAGAAGTATGTGCTACAATTCTGCAAAGAGACAGGACTCACTTACTCGATCTATGGATTCGTCCAAGGTAACTCCAAAGTCCTGCTGAAGATGGACGATGTTGGTAAGCAGGTGAGTATCTTCCGCGACTGCCTTCGGAGCATGAAGATGGAGGACGTCGAAGGCCAGAATATGTACGAAAAGCGTGTCTCCCAGGCGGAGGCCGAATCCAAGGCCAAGACGGCCTAGTCTATATATTTATGAATCTATTAGGGTTATATCAGACCCGTGTAAGTCTGAGATGACTGTGGTGTTGGTGAACGCGACACACCTCTAGTGACCTTCATAGGTTGCATGTACGACATCGTCGAGGTGTTGTTCGTTTGCATGGAAGGAATTGACGGTTGACTTGACGTCTGGCCCGATTTCTCGGCCATCAACTCTGCCATCGATTTCGGAGCCTGTGGAACTTGGACAGGTCTTGGCTCATTCTGTGGACGGGCTTTCATAGGAGTGTACGAGGACTGTTCACTCGTAGCACCGAACCTGGTCTTTTCCAGCTTGAGAGGAGTTGCCTTAGGTTTGGAAGGCTGAATCTGAGGAGCAGGAGTGGTGGTTCCTTCAAAGTCACCGAAATCGTCGTCAGCATTCACCGATGGCGATGATGCTTGTGGTTCAGGCTCTGCTGGTAGCGAAGCCACACGCGATTTCGTGACTCCACGTAGATAAGTCTCCATGTCTCCAAGGAGGACAAATATCTGGTCCATGTCGCTCCTACGACGCACGTACTTGGACAACCGCCAAACTTCAAAAAAGACCGACTCGAGCACGAGGTCACTCACCGAGACCTCTTCGCCACCAACAGAGATCGTTCCCTGGGTCCCCTTCAACTTGGAATAGATACTCCGGTAGAGTGCGAACATCTCCGCCAAGAGGTCGGCGTTGCGAAGGTTGCTTGGCTGGGTCTTATGTGCAAGTGGGAGCAACTTCTCAGCGATAGTGTAGTTGTCCAAACCCTTGCCTTCGACTCCATCTATCATGAGAATCATTGCCTTAATCGTGAGGATCTTGACTTTCAACGAAGTTGTTGTGCTGAACAGGTTACCGATCGCAGGGAAGATCCTATTTGTGATGACCGTGTAAGGCTCGTACTCGAGGAATGGAGTCAGGTTCGACAATAGAGTCTCTTGCAAACGAATGGATGATGGCAGCGCTGAAGCGTGTGCAAGGGACTGATCAAACAGTTGCATGAGCAACTGTTGGAAGTTCTGGTAGTGTCGGCTGGAGTCCGAGGATGAAGGCCTCAGGCCGAGCTTATTCTGAATGACATCAATGTGAGAAATTAGCAGAGCCCTGACAGAGTCAAGATCGAGCGAGTCAAGCGAATCCTTTAACACTGGGTACACTTTATCGGTGAAAGTGAGCTGGGAGAACGGTTCCGAGAGAAGCAGGAGGTTTTCAATGCTGAGAGCAATGATCTGTTCATCCTCATTCTGTAACGGAGTATTGGACTTGATGTAGTGTCTGATAGAACCTTCGAGGATCGGCACAAACTTGTTAATCAGCAAGGCCTTGGGGAACTTTTGTATCTGATTGCGCAGTCCTGATAAGAAGTTAATCTTCTCGGAATTGTCCAAGGCATCGTAATTATCAGCAACGTTGAGAACCTTGATGAGGTCGTTGTTAAATATGGACGAGTTGATCAACTCATCAACGGTATAAGGCTCACTGAGCTCAATGACGTCGCTGGAACTCTCCTGGGTACGACGGAGCAAGTCGAAGAATGTGGACTTGTAGTTTTCAGGAATGCGCGCAAAGAAGGCATGCTCAGGATTCGACTCGGCCTGTTGAAGGTTGTGGTTCAACTTCTTGACGGACCGCTCATAGTCTAGCAGGCTCGAGTTGGAGCATTCGATCATCGAGTGGCCATTGTTGAACAGGTAGTAAATGAGGCATGCCATCGAAAACAGGTCGTCTATGAAGTCAACATTGTGTTTGAGTAACAGATTAGGCGAGCTGAACTTGAAGTCAACGCTCAAGAAGAGCGGCAGACGTTCATCCATAGGATCGATGTATTTCTCAGCGACGGCGCCGTTTTCCAACTGTTGCATGAATTGTAAGCCGGAGATCTTCCAGTCGAAGTTCTCGGTGATCAACACAGAGTTTGGCCGGAGGTTTAAATGGACCGTAGAAACGCTCTGATGCAAGAACTTGAGTCCCGTGGCCACTTGCAACATACCTTTGGTTACTATAATCTCCTCAATGTCAGCCTTGGGCAAAGAGGCCAGGTCGTTCACAACGTACTCAGTGACGAACAACCACCGGTTCTTATGCTCTTCCAGCGGCTCTATGACCGTGAGCATGTTTGGATGCTTGAACTTGGTCAAGTTCGCGATGTATTTGCGCAAGCTGTCATAGATATCGTTCAAAACGAGCTGCTTGTTGCTTCTATTGATGACACCGGTCTGCAAAAGACGGTTCTCGTAATCTTTCTTATTGAACTGCCAGACACTGGCCTTCTTTTTCGTTGTACGATGCTTTGCTGGATAGATCATCCACCCGGACGATTCAAAGAGCGGGTTAGACGACACAGAGTACGAGCCCTCTATGCCTGAAGATCTGAACACTTTGAACATGGGGATAAAAATATCGGTAAATAATCGCATTAGGTAAGGGATTTGGTAGCAAAGTTAGACTATGGTACAATCATCGGATTTTGATTTGCGAGGGGCTGGTGGGGTGGTGGTAGACGAAGGATTCGGTTGACTCGAGGAAGTTGGTTGGTTTGAGGAGGATGTTTGCTGCTTGGATTTAGTACGCTTCCCATGCTTACCACGCCTGGATTTGGCTTGGCTTGCTTCGCTCGCTTTGACCTTGTCAGCCTTGGCCTTGTCGGCATCTGCGATCTCCTTACACATGCGAGCATCCTCCTCCTCTTGCAATTGCCTGGCTAACAGCTCGTCGGACGTAAGCGGAATAGTACTGTCCTTGACAGGCTCATGATCAGGGACTGCCTGATACGTTCCAGTGAGATAGCGCTCATCACCAGATACGTTGGTCAGAGTCTCCCAGACCAGACTGGTCTCATTGCGGTAGCCTTCGTCGTTGACCAGAGTGAACAGTTGCTGATTGTGCTTGGAAAGAGTGGTGAAATGGTCGTTGCGGAATAGAATCGCATATCCATCGTTTGGCAGCACAGTATCATCATGGGTGAGCAATTGTAGCCCCATATCAGTCAACTGGGTCGGGTTGTCATGGAAGAAAGCTTGCAATTGGGCGACAAGTTGGTCATTAGTACCAGCGGCACCATCGACAGCACCATAGGCAGCACCACCAATCAATAGATCCTGGGCCTGGTCGAAACTCAACCCGCTTGGAAAAGTACCTACGAACCCATGAACGACTTTAATGGCAGCCAATTCCAGCAATTGGTTGACCAAAACCGTTCTGTTACCGAAATCTGTCACATTGACATCATCAAGACACAAGTTAACGTCTAATCCCTTGACCAACTCGGGCACAACCTCCAGAAACTGATCCAGAGTGCCGCCTGCTGATGGTGGCAGTGTCAAAAAAATATTGGTCAATTCACACACTATCGAATCTAGGGGCACGGTGCGGGAGGTTTCAACTAGGGCATCCAGTCCACGCAGGTCGATCTTATCGGAACGATTGAGCAATAACGTGTTGAGGTAGGCCAAGAGGAAGCAAGGACCGTTGTCGCCTTGCAATAGGATCCATCTGTCAACGAGGGTGTTTGGCGGGTCCCAGGGATCGTTGGAGATCAATTGGATCCGCTTGGTTTGGAACTCCATGAGCAAGTTGCCAAACTGGTTGGATCGGGAGGGGCGGAGAATTGAAATGGATTTTACACGAGTGCGGCCAGTCTTGTTCAGGTTGGCCCAATTGGGACATACAAGATTTTTATTGAGCATTTTATTGGTTCACACGCGTTGAAAAGCGTGAAAAAATTTGAGGACCAGCGCAATAAAAGCGAGACACCCGGCCGGCCAATTTCTCGCTCTGTAAGTTCGACTTCTTTTCATAAACCTCTGAATATGACCTCTCCAGCTCCAAAGAAGATCCAGCTCTACACGCCAGAGTACTACGGTACATGTGCTCTTGGTGGATTCCTTGCCTGTGCACCAACCCACTCGTTGGTGCTGCCATTGGACTTGGTTAAGTGCAGACTTCAAGTCAACCCAACTCTTTACTCTAGTACTTGGGAGGGTCTTAAGACGATCGGCAAGACCGAAGGTATCAGCGGCCTGTACACAGGTTTCGTGCCAACTTTCATCGGTTACGGTCTCCAGGGAACGTGCAAGTACGGATTCTACGAAGTGTTCAAGAAGACCTACTCTGACTACTTTGGATCTTCCGGTACTCTGGTCTACCTTGCTGCCTCCGGTACTGCTGAGTTCATTGCCGACCTTGCTCTTTGCCCATTCGAGTCTATGAAGGTTAAGCTTCAGACCACCATCCCACCTGCCAAGGTCCAGAACCTGTACTCTGGTCTCTACGCCGGTCTCGTCCCACTCTGGTTCAGACAGATTCCTTACACCATGGTTAAGTTCTCCTCGTTCGAGAAGATCGTTGAGTTGATCTACGCCAAGTTGCCAACCAAGAAGCAGGACATGTCCAAGCTCCAGCAGACTGGTGTCTCTTTCCTCGGTGGTTACATCGCTGGTATCTTCTGTGCCATCGTCTCCCACCCTGCTGACGTTATGGTCTCCAAGGTTAACAACGACACCAGACCTGGCGAGTCCATTGCCCAGGCCGTCTCCAGAATCTACAAGCAGATCGGATTCGGTGGTCTCTGGAACGGTCTTGGTGTCCGTATTGTGATGATCGGTACTTTGACTGGATGCCAGTGGTTGATCTACGACTCCTTCAAGGTCATGTCCGGTCTCCCAACCACCGGAGGTCACTAAATACAGTGTGCCCCCTGTTCCTAGTAAATTTATTCAGATGAATAGTAAAGAGTAGATGTTACGTTTCTGTGCCCTAGTTTCAGGTAGATCCACACTGCCAACGCCGTTAGGGCAACCAGCATCAGTGGGTGACGACTCACCCTCTTCAATGCCTCGTTTCTATACTCCCTAATGGCTCTGGATTCGTTGTCCACACTAGAATCCACCACCTTCCCCACCTTCTCATCGTCCGAACCTGTTGCTTCCGGAAAAGCCCCAACCAAATCACCCATGTAATGTGGCTCCAACATATCCCACGCCGCTTCGCTATGCGACACATCGTCAAAGTTCCCCGTGCCATCCAGTCCTACGCAATCAAAGAGCGTCGATATCCCACCAGGATGCTCGTCGGCTATGCCTGTGACATCGTAGACCTTGTTGTGCAGGATCATCCAAGCATCTTGTCGCGACCGATGCTGGTACACTTGTTCTCTTGTGAAACACGGCACTTTGGGTCGGACTGATTGCCCTTCCATCCTTATAGAGTGCAACAAGTAGACCAATAAAATTACTGCCTAAAGGGAAAAAATCTTAGCCCATTTAAACCACCCACCAATTTATCATGTTTGCTACAGTGCTAAGAGCCAGAGCTGCCGTGGGCCGCCGTATGGCATCAACTAGCGCCTATGACGAGCTTATGAAGACTCTGAGAAACGATCTCAAGAAAAATATCCGTCTCAAGGCCGACCCTTTGGAGAAGAACGTGATCCGGTCGATTCTCACCGAGGTCAAGAACATGGAGATAGCCAACAGGGATGTGGTGCAGGACGAGTTCCAGTTGCACGACCTCTTGACCAAGATGGTCAAGGACCGCGAGCACTCCGCCTCTGTGTACATGAAGGAGGGATCTCCAGACCGTTTCCAACAGATGGGTGTTAACGAGCTTAGAGAGGCCAACTTCTTGGGCCAGTACGTCGACCAGCTGCCTCTGACGCCTCAGTCCGACGTCAACGCCAAAGTGCGCGATATTGTCGACATTTTGGACAAGCAGGGACCTATCAAGAGCAAGCAGGAGATCTACAAGCAGATTCCATGGTCCAAGATTCAGACCGAGTGGAAGGCCTCCAAGTCGCAGGTGAACAGCGCTGTCGACACTGTTTATATCGAGTACCAGGAGGACAATGGACAGGCTTGAAGACTTTGTTGTAAGACACAACGGAAAGTCTCTATAGTTATATTTATTGGGCAGAGCCTATTGACTGAATGTATAACGTTTACCGTAACGTAGATAGTATTAGCAGAGATAACAAGCGCGGGAATGCTGACGAGCAGATGGATGACCAACCAGACTTAAGCCCAACCGGCATGGCTGGCCTAACTGGCATGGCTAGCCTGCCTGCTACCCACTCACGCAGCATCTTTAACCATATCCAAAAACGTCTCCTTGGAAACCTCCGTGAGAGCCTCTCTTTTCTTCTTGTCGGTCATAAACCGATCTCTTCCAAGCTCAAATCCATCTGCTTCCGTCTGTGTAACCAGGATCGCATTGAACAACTTGATCACTCCCTTCTGAGCAGTCTTCTTCAACTTACGTTCCTTCAACAGAGCCTCCATGGCTGCCCCTTCGCCTTCTGGAATCAGTTTACTCACTCTACCCTTGGCCAGTTTGGCCTTCTTCTTGGCTGAAAGCAGCTTTCTGGCCTTCAGTTCCAACTTGTCACTCTCGAAATCCTTGAATTGCTTCTTCGATCTCGACAAAATCGGCGCCTTTCTATCTTGAACTTTCAATTTCGTGTCCAAAAGAGCATTCATAGCACCAGAGAATGCCTCCGAGCCATCATCAAGACCTCTGTTCCGCTTCTTACGCTTCTTTTCCTTCTCATCTTCTAGATTCTGCATTCCAATCTCAGCAATCTCTTCATCGTCCGAAACTGACTCATCGGAGGATTCTGCCGACTCAGAATCGCTAGATTCCGATTCAGCCTTCTTGATCTGCTTCGATGCTGCTCTCATAGCACCGCTCTCGGCCTTGCTTTTCATGGCTTTGCCTTTCACCTGCTTAACCATCTCTCTAATTTTTTTTGCAAATTTATTCCATCAATTTTTCGCTAACAAATTCAACTCAGATTCACTCAATTTTGAACACACAAATTCACTCCAACTTTTCACACACAAATTCATTCAAATTCCCCTCCCAAAATCACTTTGAGACCCGTGCAAAAATGTGACTCACCAGTGGATTATAAATTGAGGATTACGACCGTTACGATTCAATCAGCTCTAATGGCTCTCCTATTCAGGCATTTGCCACGGGGAAGCTCTGTATAAGCTACTTGAGGTAGTTCCAATATCAAAAAACGCCCGTATAGACTGGCGCAAACTGGTGGCTTTTACCATAACTGCACGCACACCTTACACGGTCCCCTCATTTAGTTGCTATCGCTTATTCGCGCGTCGTACACTATCTCGGTTCTAAAAAATTTTCATATATTAAACTGAGTCGCCACATAAAACTTGACCTGTACAAGTTAACTTTCTTTTCATCAACAGGAACCAACTCTCTCTATATCTCATCGCCAAGCGATCCGCGAATTTGCCCACATCAACGTTAGAAGAATCATCGAAGAATCTACCAAAAATGTGCGCCTAAACATTGAGGTTACCCCCTATTAAGTTGAACCAACCATTTCCCTCCAGGAAATACCCAACCCCCCCATCAAAGAAAGTTATCAAGAAGAATCAAAGATCATCCATTTGGAGCTCTTTCCCACACAATCATCAATATGATGCATTAACATAAGCCCGCAACACCTACAAACCATGGTGTCTATTACAACGCAATTACTGCTAAACTGACTACAGCAACGTCTACAACTACTACTACAAAAACAACCGATTTTACCACCGCTTTGCCCACAACTACTATGTTATTAGGTGAATCCGTCTTCAGCAACTTCTCAGCAGGCGCTGCCGCCTCGATGGCACCCAGCGCCTCTGCTCCAACACCCGACTTTTCAATGGACACTGCTCCAAAGCACGACGACGAACTGCTACTCGACGAGTTGATTGGACCTGACTCTGTTCAAGTCCACACTTCCACTCTCGACTCGGTGTTCGATACAGCCACTGCTTTGGACTCGCCAATGTTCGAACAAACCGACATGCCTTCATGGGAACCACTCTTCCCAGACTCGGTCGAGGCTCCTGCCTCTTCCAAGTCTACAGAAGAGGCCGAAGCGGACGTCGAGCTCTTAGAGCTTCTCGGACAGAAGACCACTACTGCCACTCCCGGCACCTCTACGTCTTCTATCGCTTCCACTCCGGCTTTGGAACCTGCCCAACTCTTTGAACCTTCCTCCAAGAAGAGATCTCACTCCACCCCGGAGACCAGAGAGTCCTCTACCAAGAAGCCAAAGATCGACAAACTGGGATGCATCACTTACACACGTAAGCAGAGAGCTGCTCCACTGACCCCTGTCGTTCCTCAAGGTTCCGATACCGCCTCTATCAAGAGAGCACGGAACACTGAGGCCGCCAGACGCTCAAGAGCCAGAAAGATGCAGCGCATGACTCAACTCGAAGGTAAATGCGAGGATCTTGTCAAACAGAACGAACAACTCAAGGCCCAAGTTGAAGCTTTAAAGCGTCAACTTGCCGAGAGAATGTGAACCAACCATTGAATCAACTCAAGTGTTATTGAAATCAGGAGAACGCAACGAAAAACGATAAAAACACAAAAAAAAAGACTGAAGATAGCTGGGAGTCGGCTTTTTATAGTATAATAATACATATGGCTATGCCTAGTGCAAGTAGAGACCACTCCGATGGACCGACCACCAACGACTGTGATGAACCACCATTAATCACAATTAAAACGATGAGCTCGATCCAAAAATTCAGGAACCAAAAAAAAATTTAACGGAATTGGTGATGAGAGATACGGGATTCGAACCCATGTCACTTGCTTGGAAGGCAAGTATGATAACCCCTACACTAATCTCCCAACTCCGTACCGTCCTCCCGTCCAATCTTTCTATGATTTTTTGAATTATAGGGGGAAATTTTTCGGGAATCCAAGGATTCTTCCGTTTTGGAGTAACCATATCGTAGAAGTTTATTAGTTTAATTAAAGGAGTTGATCTCCAATCTGTTGTATATCTCGTCGTCATGAGTGGTGGCCGGCACGAGCTTCTCGTAATAAGAGAAAAATGCGTCACCGGACTCCATTTGCTTGGAATTGCGATCATGGATAGCTTTAATCTGCTTCAATCTGCGCTCCCAAGTGAATTCCCAGTTAGGATTACCCCAGATGACGGCAAATTGAGTACATGTGTTGCAAGTACTGCGGATCATCTGACATAAATTGTCCTTGGTGATCATCTTGAAGTGAGAAGTGCAAAAGATTCCAGGGATTCCCGACTTTCGATACGATCTCACCCTGTAACATTCAGATTTGGCTGACGGCTCAATGACGACATTGATGAAATTGAACTGCGACGAGACGTGCTCAAACTTCTCAAAAGGAACATGGGCATCATTCCAATAGATGTTGACGAAATCATTACCAATATGCCGCTTCTTATCGTCAAAATGGACATCTCCTTCGTGGTTTGGCATCATGGTAGCCACTTGGAAGCAGAGCTGGGAAACTTTACTCTGATAGAGCACGGTGCATGTTCCATCGAGGCATTCATCGGATGTGTCAAGACCGCCAACGTAATGCCTATGACAGCCTTTCAACTTGATCAGATCGCCCAAGCCCGATAGGAAGTCGTGATAGTCAGAGGAACCGTACTGGTTCGATAGCATCTCGTCCTCTTTAGTCTGTCCTGGTGCCACATAGATGACACCAACCTTGAAGAAATTGACCATAGGAATTCTATCAAGAATAGAGATCGATCTCTTGATAGATGGATCATCTATTTCCAACGGAATTGGTTTCAACACAGGACGAGACTCCTGGATCGGATAGAGGAACTCGGACATGATATAGGAGGATGTGAAGATCACAGGGACTTTGGATGAGTCTCTCTCGGCCTCCTCATAAGCCTCTAAAACAGAATCTGGGAACAGCTGCTCGGGAACCCTCACGTTGAACGATTCCACCGTCGTAGCCTTGCGGAGAATCACCTCTGATTCTCCTGTAATCTTATGGGTTCTCATCGAAATGATGCTGTTCCCATAGAGCCAGTTTTGCACTGTATGCTTGTTATCGGGGACGAATGCCTCAACGGTCACCGGACTGTAAATCAACATCTGTGAAAAGGTGGACCTGGCCAAGAACTCCACGTAGGTCAAGTTGCGCACTCTATTTCCGCCGTCATTCTTGACAAGCCCACGGATAACATAGGGAGCCAACGCCCGGCGTTGCTCCAGACTCATCTTTAAGTACCATCCTGGAATCAGATTGTAAGACATGGCAGTGTTGTACACGATGAGTTGCTTGCTAACTTGGTAGTTCTGACTTGACGGAGCAAGATCCACAGAGTTATCATCCAAGTTGAACTCTACCCACTTCTTATCGGCGGATACGTGTGACGAGTGCTGGATCAGACTCAGTGCCAATGCAAACACACGCTTAAAGTCATCGGTACTGAATGTCAGCATCAGATTCGGGATGTCTGACAGCGATAGCAAGAAGTCAAGGATCATACTGGTTGTAAGTGGTGACGAAATGTGTTTTTGCACCGTATCCAGGATGCTCACCAGATGTTTCTTGATCGAGTCCGAGTACTCATAGATAGCGAGCTGTAGGAAGTGCAGAGATGGGATGGCCGTTTTATTCCAAGCTCTTAGAGCAAACACAACCGATGCAATAGTACGATCCATATCGGATCTACTGTAAAGCGACTTATAGCAGGGGGTGGCAGAAAGTGTACGGACGAACGCTGCCTGCACATCAAACTTGCTCACATAAGGGTCAGGGATCTCGAACTCCTCAGGGAATCGGAGATGAATATACTGATTGATGAGCCGGATCACTTTGGTGACAGAGGCACTTGCCTCAGGATATAGCAAGGCATAGTCGGACATTTGCGGGCAGAACCGAGACAGGATGAACGAGAAGGCCTCCCAATTGTGAAATGATTCAAGCACATCAGTGCAAATATTGAACCAGCCCACTATAAGCGATGCGGAACGTCGAATAACGTAGCGGTTGCAAGATTCAAGCCGATCCGGATTGAACCAGGGAAGATCTGGCTCAGGGTAGAGCCATTTGGCCTTAGATATAACCCGACTCTTGCGAGGCCCATCCAGATAGTCCACATTCCTGCCCAATGTATCACAGAGTCCATCAATACTTGTAACATTGACAAAGAACAAGTTCTGATCCAAGCCCAGAGACCGCAGCGATGCGAAGAGCCGTGCGAACACCAGGAAAACGTCCGTTCGTTTGGCCGTGAGTGCTTGTGTCGTTGCTGGTAGCATACGATTGATTAACCAGTTGGCCTTGTCGATATGCAGCAGGTTCTGGGATAGTTCGATCTCCAGATAGACTGCAAGCCTGGCCAGTTGGACACTGTTGGCGTTATTATTTTCCACTTCTGCAAACAGTTGCTCCATGACCTGCTCCATAGATGACTGTGGGAAGTCAATCAGTACTGGAGTGATCATTATGCAGAATGAATCCGTCACAATGACGTTGGTGGTGAGGCAACCAGCGAGAATCTTGCCGTAGACACTAGCCACAGACTCGTCCTGAGTGACGTACTTGGAAGTCTCGGTGGCATCGACGAGCAATTGGAACACTTCCTGTGGGCATCGGTTATAATATCGATCAACGATATTCTGACAGTTGAGTTGCCATGTGGGTGCAGAGTAGACGCAGAGCAATGCATCAGAATAGTACTCGAGCACGTACTTGATGTTGTAAGGAGTGAGAAGTGTACTGTTCTCTTCGAAGAATGAAACGGTCTCTCCAGTATACACAGCATTATCATCCAAGTTCTGCAACTTGTTGAACAACTCCATCATGTTCTGTCTATAGCCATCGGTGACCTGTCCCTGACGAGAAACACCGAGGGTACCGAGCAGTTTCCAAAGCAGTGCGCGCTTGGCCAGGGCAAAGTTATTACGACGAACCAGTGGCAACTCCAAGATCTTAAGCACCATCTTGAGCACTTCACTGGAAACACGCTGGTGGTGCATGTTAGAAGCGATGATCAGCGAGTTGACCATCGAAGTAGTAGAGTTGTCGAAGAAATCGGTGACTGCTTTGCCCAGTTCCGTCTTCTTCATGTAATGGAAGAGAGCATTCTCTAGTAGTCGAATAGACCCAACAATGATCGTGTTGAAGTTCTTGCCGAACGTGTCGCGGATCTTGCCTTGGATAGTATCACAGGTGATAATCAATGCATGATAGGACACTTTTGGGTTGCAAAGCAGACTCGAAAACGTCTCCTGGCACGTATCGATGACTCCCCGACTATCCATCATCCGCGACCAGGCCAAAAGCACAATGACATTGTCCAATTCAGTTGGCGGCACGTATCCGCCTATGACACAAGTGTTGATAAGTGCGAGTCCGTTCTTGAGAGTGTGTGGATCGGACGCATTGGCACAGAGTGGCACAAGGGTCTGAGCAATCGACTGCAGAAACTCGGGATCGAACAGATTGAAGTTGAACTTGAGGCACAGGTTGATCAGTTTCAACACTATAGTCTGATCGAATGGATCCGGGTCGGTTTTAACCCTGTTCAACAGCTTCAACAGATAGACGTATAACGGTTCGTCTTTATAGAGAAACAGATCGTAGATTTCCTTTCCACCTCTAGTCAATGCAATCAGACAATCAACGAACTGCTCAAAGTCGTCGTCAATCGGTTCCCCCAGTTGTAGGTTGTCCACAATGTGCTTATAGGCGGACATTCTCGAAGGAGTCGAATCGTCGCCCAATTCTATACATGTCTTGAATAACATGATGGTTTCTCGTCGTAGAGTCCCATTAGTACCTGGTTTTGCATAGTCCTTCACCATATACCAAACCTCCGGGATCGAGGACACATCGTTCTTCTGCAATGACCGCCTTACCTGGCCAATTGCAGCGGCCTTCTCCGCGCCTGTACCGTTGTCGAGAGTGGCTTCTAGTTTTTCGGAAATCAGACTATTACCGACAACGGTTGGGTTAACATCAACAGGCAATCGCCGTCTATGAGCCGACTTGCTCGATCGAAAGTTGGTAAACGATTTGAACACACCACTGAGTCCAGAGATCGAGTTGTTCATAGTTGACTGCAAAGATAAGTGTGCAGATCAGCCGCATCAATAAAATTTATCGGGCCGGATTGGGAAGCTGTTGGGACTTGTCACAATTCCCGGTTAAAAGTTAATCAACCACCAACATGTATAAACAACGGAATGTGGGCAATTTTGCCACCTTATTGACCACTTTGACGCTTATGGACGAGTTTATTCAGACTTCCAGCAACACCATATCCAACTACGCCTGCCAATCAATCAGTCTGATTGCCGCTATTGCTGCAACGGTCGTCCTGGGAACCTCTCTTCATGGAGAGGACGAAACCCAGACACGGATCAGAAGACGGATGGAGAGTGATGCTAAGGACAAGACACGGTCTCTGTTTGATAACCCGCCGGTGAGAAGAGGAGAGATGATCGACAAGTTGAGCCTAATGCAGGCCCAATCTCTAAGATGGAGCCTGTACCTGGTCGGGTTGATCGTCTTGCTCACCCTCTATCTAATTGGATCTACCTGGTACTGGTATAAGAAGCAACAAACGTGGCAAACACAGATGGATGCACGTCTGAAAGTGCTGGAAGATTACAGGGAGCAGTGCGAGCTCGGTATAGAACTTGAAATGGAATGCTGCTTCAACGATTTTGAAAGAGCATATCAAGAGCAAATAGACAACGATAACGCACGTATCAAGGCAACAGTTGAGAAATCAATCAAAAAGCTTCACAAGCTGGTTGAAGGAGCTTCGAATCGAATCGAATCTGTCAAGAAGGCATTCCTGGATCTGATCGAAACCGACGACAAGTTGCTCGAGATGCACCAGACATTGGCTCGACTCGGACAGTCTGTCGGAAAGATGGACAACGAGTTGGGTGCCAAGTACAAGAAGTTGGAGGATCAGGCAAGAACCTTGAATGGCAAGGTTCACAAGTATATTGACGAGACAGAGAGTGCCACTATCGAGATGAGAAAGAGCGTCGACACTCAACGGATCTGTGGTTATAAGAGTCAGATCCAACTGGTTAATGCTCAGATCCTCTTTGATACCGCACTGTCAAAATTCGAGGTGGTGGAGAACTCCATTAAAGCTATAATCACGGGCTGTCAAATCTCCGAACAGAAAGTGGACGACTCTGACGATCCTCAGAGACGTCTAGAAAAGTGTCTTGCCAGGGCCATCGAGACCAGACAGCAGATTGAGGCACTGAAGAGCAAGCATGAGATGGAGGAATCCAGCTCAAGATCGCTCTCACAGGTTCTCGTGGACCACTCGTTCACTTTCGAAGCGGACGAGAACGAAGACCTTGGATTTGTCCATTTCAAGATCTATGCGGATGCGACCGACCTGGCATTGGCAGATCTCAACAACCGTATCATCCAGTTGGAAGCTACCAAACAGACTAAGATGGACGAAATATGGTATTCGAATTGGATCTCAGGTATCTATGCGATGCTCAACGCCGATTCTATCCAACTGCAAGCACAGATACTGGGCAAGGACAGACTCGAAGGTATCAAGCAGTTCGAGACTGCGGGAGACGGAAGCAAGCTGGAAGACGAATTCGTCACTGAGATTGCCGACAAGTGTACCACCATGTGCCTTGATATGATGAGATCGATCTCGTTGCTTGTACTTGAAAGCCACCTGGCCAACGGCCAGTCAGAAGACCAAGTCTTGCAAGAGTGTAAAGGCAGAGTGAAGGCTCGTCTGCTGGAGTTCTTCAGTGGGGTCGGCGAAAGGGTCAGAAGATCATCTCTTGGACTCAACGAGAAGAAACGGTTGGAGACGATCCTGAGAGATTTCGAGAAACGACTTCACTTCGACCTCGATTCCGCCACCATCGACTACATCTCACTGTTCAAGCAGAACGTCGAAGACTTCTATATGATCCAGGGAACCCTTAAGGATATCAGCACGGAAGAACCATCCGAGGATTCCAATAAGGAGAACCAGTACTGTGCAGAAACTACCAATTCTATGATGGACTCGATTCTTTCCACGTCGTCAGATTTCAGACCTCTCAAGCTGAGTGAGAGACGCCAGCGTTTTTTATAAATCCTTTCTAGTGCCTAAACTTTTTTTCCCCGTTTAAGACTCGATGACGAGAGTCATACTCTTGAAGAATAAGACTGTTCCCGAGGACCCATACGAGCAGGTCTTCATAGGAAATGGCATACACCCAGAGTTCTTGCCGTTGCTTGATCATATGCCGATGAACGAGCCGGAGATCACCGACTTCCTCGGGTGTTCGGAGTTCCTAGACGAATATCAGGCTCTGATCGTCACTTCGCAGAGGTGCTTAGAGACACTCCACGACACGTTGCAAACCCTTCGAGAGACCAACCCTTGCATCATAGAGAGACTACTCAGGAAGCCTGTATACACCGTGGGACCGGCTACCGACCGTGTACTAACGAATCTTGGATTCACTGATATCCGTGGAGGTGAAGATGCTGGCAACGGGCAGATTCTCGCTGAGATCATCACTAGCGACGGCAGGTCACTACCTTCTAAGAAGTATCTCTTCCTGACGGGGCTCATAAGAAGGGACACGATTCCTAAAAAGTTGTCAGAAGCCAACTTCGACTTGAAAGAGCTGGTCTCTTATCGGACAACTCCTCGAGATGATATCATTAGCAACTATCAGGCGACGGTCGACCGGTGCCAAAGTGGTGACTGGATCATCTTTTTCAGTCCTCAAGGAACCACAGAGATCGTCGATTTACTCAAGAGGGGCCACAATTTCAACCTGGCCTCGATTGGACCAACCACCGAAACCTTTTTGATAGAGAACGGGTTGCAGCCAGATACAGTCGCCGACAAGCCCACAGCGGAGTCTCTTTACGAGGCCTTGTCTCATGTAGCATAGATCTATTTATTTAGAAAGAATGAACCACTTTGTTCAACTCAGACACCACGAACAGACTTTCAGAGCTGTTCTTATAGTCGACTTCCATCTCAACTTTATAGTCGGACAAGTTCTTCACTTCCACAGAAGGCAGCTCCAACTTGCCAGCACGCAGAGGCACCAACGTCAGCTGCGTCTTGAGAAGTTGGTGACACTCCTTCAGCTTGCTGGTTAGACTCAAGTCTGCTGTGAAGTCTTTGGCACCACAAACCAGCCAGTTGTGTTCATACTCACCGAATGACAGCTGCAGTTTCACGCTTTCTGGTCTAGAAGACCCACTGAACCGCACCTTCTTATTGTCATCATTGTCAAGCTTTAGGATGAATACATCGAACTTCAGCTCCATCTCAATAGGCTCGCACACCAGATACTGCAACTGCTTATCAAACTGCAACTCCACAATGTCAACGAGGTTCACAACCGGCAAGAGCACATTGATAATCAGCGTACGGCGCACTTGATCCAGCGTATCCGGGGACTCTTCGATTGTCTTACCGGTAACATCTTCAATAAGTTGCTGTAAAGAAGTAATCACCGCTTTCAAGTCGCGAGGATCGACCAGCTTCAACACGTCGAAGTAGTCGGAGAGGGAGAAATCAATCAATTCCACCTTTCTGCAGAGTCCAAAGAGATTGAACTTGAATTGCAACTTGGAGATGATGTTTTGCACGATCAGTCTCGAGTACTTGATCAGCGAACTATCTAAGGACTTGCAATATTTGTCAGAGAGTACGTGCAACAGTTCCGATTGCAGGTCGTCGTAGTTGATTGTGAGATCAAGAGATCCATCTTCCAGATTATCCAGCTTGTAGAAGAACGTAGACCCTTGGTCTATGTATGCAATGATGTTATTTGGTGAGAGCCATGTCTCAACTTGGGTACCTGCTGAACCTGGCAACGACAGATTCACGTTCTGAATGCGTACTGGAATGTCGGGATACACAGAGTTGATAGTGTAATTGGAGAACAGCGACGTGGACTTGAAAATGTCCTGCACAGACACTGCAATGGCCAGTACTGTGTCGAGATCTGTGATTAGTGTCTTTGAATAATCCCCATAGTGCATCGAGAACCGCACGTTCAATGCTGTCTCAGAAACATCTGGAGGGAAGAAGTATGGAACACATAGATGAACCTCCGACTTCGGTTGTAGGTTATGTTTAACAATGAAAACAGCTTTCTCCGTAGTCTCCTCGAGCTCAAATTCGACCGGCTCGTCATTCACCTTGAGATTGAATTTTGCGTCTGGAACCAATCTATCAGTCTCTGTTTTGGCAAACTCCAGACTGAAACTGCCCACTTCTAAGTCGCCAGTGGTTGCCGAGAGCAGCAGTTCATCCTTGTTAAGATGACGAACGGCCGGAACCGACACGTCCAACACTGTATTATGAAGAATCTCGCCATCAATTACGAACTGGTCGATCTGGAACGAACTGACAGATTCCTCAATGGACTTGACGATCTGCAACTTTCCGATCTGGATAACAATCGAACTGGTTTGCTGAGTGCCGAATACTATCGACTTTGAAACCAGGTCCAAATCCTCTTCGGGACAGAGTGAGTGATCAAGTGCAACGAACGTGCCATCCTCAAGTTTGAGAGTGATCTGGTCTGCTTCCAGATCATGGATCTTGCTATTGATATGCAAGTGAACCGCATACGTGTCGACTCCGATGCAATCGATCTGAGAGTTCAATGAAGCAGTGAACAGGCCATCGTTCTCCACAACGAGTGGCTCTG
This sequence comes from Pichiaceae sp. JCM 15000, assembly GCA_001950555.1. Taxonomy (NCBI): domain Eukaryota; kingdom Fungi; phylum Ascomycota; class Pichiomycetes; order Pichiales; family Pichiaceae; species Pichiaceae sp. JCM 15000. Next base: position 854,277 of record BCKB01000004.1, on the reverse strand, counting down.
TGATATTGGCAAGCAACTTCAAGAACCGGTCAGACTCAAACTTATGGCTGCCCATCGATACCATCTGTAAGTATGATTGCAATAGCTGGGATGCCATTTGTGGACCATTATCAAGCTTCTCCAAGTTCTCCACGTACACTTTGAGGAGTTCTGCAGCAACAGTATGCCAACCGGTGGATTTGTAGTATTCGAAAGACTGGTTCAGAATCTGCAATGACGATTCGTAGTCATCAGTGTTGTAGTAAAGCATGAGGGCCACCTCTGTGTAGAGAGTGTCGATCGTGTTGGCCTTGAAAGACGATTTAGAGTAGTACTGGGTGGCCTCCTCTGTGAGAGCTAGCACCGTATCACGGAAGGTCTTCTCAGATTTCAGAGCATGTGTGATATACTCAGACTGAACGTCTATAGGACCAGACAACGGCAGGTCCACCATCGATCCACGCATCTGGTAGTTCTTCAGTTGACCAATCCGAACCAGCTCGTCGCGTTCTGCCAGTTTGAGATCTCCAAAGGCCTCCCAGAGTTGGTCTGGGGACTCATCCGGGAAGGGGCCCTTATGGATACGAAAGTAGTCTTCAATGAGAACACAACTGAACTCATTTCGCTTGTAGCAGTTGCTAATCGAATGTAGTAAGGACAGAAGTGTCGAAGCCATCTGTATGGTACTCTTTGCACTCGTCGACCGAAGAATGCTCTGCTCCTCCTTATAGATGTAAACTTTGCGATCGTACTTGGTCTCGCCATGTGGTAGTTGTGAGGAGCTCGATATCAGTGGATAGTCCTTGTATGAGGCTTGCTCGAATCCATCACCAGGACCAATATCGCCCAGTTCTGTGAAGAGCGAACTGTAGCTGAGTAAAGCATCGTCATAGCGTCCAATCTCACGGTACAACCGAGCGCAGTGCTCCAAAGACGTTGTATGATCATCAATACTCTGATAGTACCGCAACTTCGACGCCGTGCTGTCAGCGATTCCCAGCTTGATGCCTCTAATGAGAGCGTTCCATGCCTCTCTCTCCGAATCCGAGTCCGAATAGACAGACTTGATCCGGTACGCGTTCTCTATAGTCAGTTCGTCGTCTGCAAAGTCCGACCGTAGTTTATTGATGAGACTCGTCTTCAAATACTTGTCAGCAGCAGACCTTTGAGCCAGATCCTGGTATAATATGATGAAATAGCTCAGACTAGGCTTGACCGATCTGACGTTGTTGAGCCATTGGCGTATTATTGGTCTCACTTTTGCCCTGTAATCATCGACACCTGCTGCTTCCACAAATATGAACCGGGCGTACTCAGAATCGAACAAGTTGGGCGTCTTTTCTGCCTCCGAGTCGTTGATATAGTTGAGATGGACGTTGGAAACTGTGTTGAGCGCGTCGGACGGGTTCAACCGCCAATGTAGCGACCTGATCTTCAACCGCTGGTCAAATTGCTTCTTTAGTATTCGATCGAATACACCTTGAGGGTCGTAATACCCGATATTGAGCTTAATCTCTGACATGTCTGACAAGATTCTCGCACCTATTAAGTTGATTTTTCAATACAGTCTACTGGTTATTTTTTCCCAGACTAAACACACCAAGGGTTACTTAGATGGGTGAGAAAGACGCCTCAGAACAGGCAACCCAGCCTGTGAGTCTGACTCCATTTCTTGACAATGCTAAGAAGAGACTGTATGGAAAGTTGGGCAAGACAATCTACGTCGATAACCCAGAGTACTGGGCTACACTGGCTAAGAGGGCCAACATTCACCTCGATGACGAACCAATTGACACTTCTGTTGCCGAGGACGAGATGCAATGGTACAGCAAGATCAAGCAACGGTATAAGGGTTATCTGGTGAAGAGGAAAGATGACGAGAAGCAATTCTATGACGATCTTGAAAGAGAATACCGAATGGAGAAGGAGAAGAATCGCCAGATTGCCCAGGACGAGGAGAAGATGAAGCGACTTGAGGCATTTGTCAAGGGACTTCAGGGTGATAATGCGGTTTCTGTGGAGGAAGAAAGTGAGGAGGAGGTGGAGGAAGATGGGGAGGCCGATTCTTCTGTCTCCGAGCCCGAGCCCGAGCCCGAGGAAGAGGAGGAAGTTGAGGAAGAGGAGGAATCTGAAGAACCTGACGAGGAAGAAGATGAAGAAACACCTCAATTTGATACCCACACAGACTCTGGACACGAGATTGTTGAGATTCTTTCATCTAGCGAGGAAGAGGCCCAGCATGAGGAGGAGCAAGTCGAGGAAGCTGAGGAAAGTATCGATGAGTACGACGACTCCCCAGAAGCAAGCGAAAACGACCAAGTCGAGCGGCCTGCTCCTTCTTGGCGTCCACAGATGCTATCAACAAGGACTGTAAACTATGGTGATTCAGATTCCGAGGAAGCAGAAGAGGAATCGGAGGAGGAAGAAGTTGAATCGGAAGAAGTTGAATCGGAAGAGATCGAAGAATCAGAAGAAGAACCAGAGGAAGAGTCAGAAGAACCAGAAGAGGAATCGGAGGAACTGAATGAAGAACTGGACGAAGAATCAGAGGAACTAGAGTCCGAGGAATTGGAAACCGCTGAAGCTTCAGCCGATCAATTCACAGAACAGCCGATCGATCAAGTCATTGACATCCCTGATCACGACGAGATCGAGATCGACAATGATCCAACTTCCTGGGCTCAGCAGATCGCCCAACTGACACAGGAACACAACTTTGAAGAGCCAGGATCAGTTTCAGAACATGTGGTACCGGATCTTATGGAAGTCGACCACGAAGATGCTGCCTCCTTTAAACCATCATTTGACGAGATAGACCCGGAACTTTTCCAAACTGCGTTGGAACAGACTATAAACACGGAGAATAACTCGATTGCACCGGCAGAAGGTGAAAACTCACATCACGAAGAGTTCTTTTCGATGCTGTTGGAGGAGGATCCAGAAGAGAAGAAGGAACCTCCAAAGAAGACGAAACTTCGTACTTTCAAACCTCTTCAACGGCCACCGTCACCTCCTAAGAAACCAGTTGCCCCCGAGAAACCTAAACTCAATCCATCCTTGCTGGATATGCTGAGCAATTCGATCAGCATACACAATAAGAAGTCTGCTGGATCAGAAATGATTGACGAAACTAAGGAACTTGCTGTGGAGCAAGTGCCTGAGGAGGAGAAAAAGGAGCCAGCGGAGCCAGAGGAAGAGACTAAAGAGCCAGAGGAAGTGGTTGAGGAGGAAGAGATTCCTCAAGATGCCATTACCGAGTCAACTGAGATTGGGGACCTCATCGAGATTCCAGAACCGATCATTCCTGATGTTGAATCAACAGAACAGTTTGAAACTGCTGAGGCTATCGAGTCTACTGAGGTTGCAGATGGCGATGAAAAGGAATCTATTGGTGCTCTGTCCGAATCTTCTATGATAGATGACAATTTGGAGGTCGACGAAACGACCTACGCCACTGCCCTTTACAACGAAACTATTCATGAAAATCTCGTGGAAGCTGCTGATCAGACGATCTACGTCAATGATAGTGAGGAAGTACATGATCTAATTTCAGAGACGGAAGACGAAGTGATTGAGGACGTTGCACCAGTTGATGCGCCAGGGGAAGTGGCTAATGAAGAGACTCCAATCGAAGAGACACCAGTGATTGAAATTGCCGCCGAAACTCCGGAAGTGGCAGCGGTGACCGAAATCAGCAACGAGACACCAGAAATTCAAGTGCCTAGCGAAGCTCCTGCGGAAGAGTACGAGGACAATGTTGTTTCAAATGACGAGATTACAGTTGATGAGACTAACCAGGATCAAGACACACTCGTGAGAAAGAGAGAACATGAAGATGACGACGACGAGAACGTTGTTCGCAAGAAAGTGCGCAGAGTTCTTGGCCTTGGATTACAGAAACTTAGAGACGTTGCTGAAAGAGTTCATAGCTCAAGCTCTGTCGAAGATCACGAATCAGAAAGACCTTTCGCTGCCGCAACACTTCTCCAGTCCTTGAAGGACTATGTGAACGAACCATTACTGGCTCCAGAAAATGAAGGACCCGTCAGTGACATGGATGCTGATGAATTTGTTACTGTGAGCCAAATCGTTGACGAAATCTCTGCAGCAGAAGAAGCCGCAGTTCAGGCGCAGGCTGTTGCTGAGCCTATGGAGCCTGTGAAGGCTGTGGAGGAAACCGAAAGACAGAGCCTGCTGTCGCGTGTGACCGAAAACCTCATTTCGACACTGACTGAGGACATTGTTCCACCGACTACAGAGGACGAAGTCCTACAAGCTGAAGAGCCTATTACAACTAACAATTTGTTTGAGAATGAGCGGCGCCAGATCGTTCCGTTGTTCAAAGGAGCTGTGAATAAAGCTCTTGAGAAGATTACCGAGATCCAACAGAGGAGAGCTCAAACGGCGGTTGACAAGGCAGAGGTTGAGGGGGCTGACGTTGAAGAGCCAGTTGAAGAGCCAGTGGAAGAGTCACTGGAAGAGCCAGAGGTGGATCTCAAGAACGTGCTGCCATCAGAGGAGTCAGAAGCCCAAGAAACTATCCTGACCGCGCTGCCATCAGAAGAGGCTGAAGAAACCATCTTGCCTTCACTGCCATCAGATGAAGAAGAGGCCGAAGAGACTATCCTCCCATCGGAGGATACACAGGACGATGAAGAATCCACACATACAACTTCGGTTCTTGGACTAATCAAGAACTTGTTTGAACCTTTGATACACGAGCCTTCTATTGTGAATGCCGACCAAACCCAAGTGATCTCTGTCGCTCCTGATCAGACTCAACAGATCCATGTTGATTCCGACCAGACCCAGAAAATTGTGGTGGATGCAGATGTTACACAGCGTATCCATGTCGGAAGAGATGCTGATCAGACTATGAAGATTGTTGTCAAGCCTGAAGAGACCAAATCAAGTTCTGCCTCCCCCGAGCCGGCCGAAACCAGCAAGACTCCATTCCTAAGCCTAGGTGATATTCCGAAACTTGGACACCAGAACCTACCAACGGGCACACTTGGCTTCAAACAGCGTGCCCAACGTCGAAAGGCTATAACAGAAGGCATGACTCGTAAGAGAAGACGTGCTGCTGGAGAAGGCACCTCACGTTCACGGTCAAGGTCTCCAGTTAGAAGAGACAGAGCTTATAGGGCACCATCGATCCATGCCGACAACGGTGGAAGCGGAATTTCCACGAGAAGCGGTAGAGTTCTATCGTATGGATCGGATGATGACAGAGAGCCAGAACGAGAGCCAGAAGCTCACGAACCAGAAGACACTTTGAAGGAACTTGTTGATACGGCTGAAGAGTTTGTGGAGCAAGGTACAGAGATCGAGGAGTTTGGCGAAGTGGCAGAGCAGAAACCTGAGGTGAAGACAGCAGCAAAGCCGAAGAGGATGTCCAGGGCTATGAGAGACCTGATAAAGGAGGCGGAGGAGTTTGTGGAAGGACCCGAGGGCAGGGAAGGAGGTGAGGCCGATGACGAGAGTGAGGAGGCCGATGATGAGAGCGAGGAGGCCGAAGCGTCGGCGGAACCCGAGGCAAAGCAAGAGAGCTCGGAACCGTCTCGTGAACAGACACCTGTGGACAAGTCAATACCAGAAACAGGAGCGTCGCCCGGTAGTTTCCTGGGAGTTCGCAGGCAGAGACTGCGCAACAGTCCGAGGAAGAGACGTGGTGGACGAACCGGATTCAACGGCCGTTCTAGACGTGTGAGAAGATCGTGATGTACTAATTCAAACAGTTTTTATCGGTTAGCCACTGGGACCAGGTCTATATACTATACGTAGCGCTCATTCGTCGTCGTCGTCGGCCACACCTGCCTCTTCCTCCTCCTCGCTCTCGTCCAAAAGTTCGTGGCCCTTGGCGGCCAGAGCCTCCTCTTTGGCCACAGCCTCACAGGCATCGACCCAATCCGAATACACATCGACGGCATCGGTCAAGGAGTTGATTGGAGCCTGGAACGACTGCCCACAGATCTTGCAAGTGAGAACGCCGATGTTGGCGCGCTTGTCCAGAGTGCAAGAGACGGCCTTTTCGTGATTGCAGAACAGACACGTGAATTGGGTGTCGAGCTTCTGCTTCACACGAGTAACGACCTTTCTTGAGGACTTCTTTCTGCGACCCTGACTGTTAGTAAATCCAATTTGGGTCCACTACTACTTACCATTAGTGTGTTAAAGAGTGAATGATTTTCAGATCTAGATTAAAAAACGAGTTTAAAATTTTAGTGAAAAATTTCGCTAGTAGTTTAAGAGATGGCAAGGACCCGATCAAGCGATAATAAGGCGAGCGAGGCCAAGAAGGCTCCCAAGACTACTAAGAAAGTCACCAAGACCACTAAGAAGACTAAGAAAGTGACAAAGAAGCAAGCTGCTGTTGAGGAACCGCTTGCCAACGGAGTTATCATCAAGGATTCTTTAGTGGACAAGGCAGTCGATGAGCTTTACAAATGGTTCGAGAGAAAGCAGAAGCAGAGCGATAAGAAATCACTTTTCGAGCCGGATGCTGAAGATCTTGCAGTGTACCTGCAGACCACGTCCAAGAAGTTCTTCAATAGCGAGCCGTCGTTGGAGCCTGTGAGTGTTAAGCTCCCACATAGTATCCACGATCTGGACGAATTTGAGGTGTGTCTGTTCGTGCCGGACGACTCAGTGTCAGAAGAACTTGCAAAGAAGCTCTTAAATATCCCAAATGTGACGAAGATCGTCACGGTCAACGAGCTCAAGACGGTGTATAAGAGTTTCGAGTCCCGCAGAAGATTGCTCAAGTTGTACGACATGTTCTTGGCCGACGAAAACGTGACATCGGTGCTGCCCAAGTACCTTGGAAAGACTTTCTTCAAGTCGAACAAGTTCCCTATTCCTGTTGAAATCACCAACGAGTCTGGAGAGGTGAGCGAAGATCTCGTTACCAAGCAGGTCGACGAGGCCCTCAAATCTGTTTTCTACCTGCCAGCTACCGGAGTGAACCTCACTGTCCGTGTGGGAAGCGCTACAGAGCCAGAGAACATCAAAGACAACGTGAAAGTTGTTCTCAAACATCTAGAGGACCATCCACTGAGAATGATCCAACTCAAGTTGAAGTCGTCGCCTGGACTGCCTATCTACATTCTGAAGAAGGTCTACGATGAGTCCGAGGTGTTGAAAGAGGACGAAAAGCCTATTAATGTACATGCAATGATCAGAGAGGTGAATAACGTGGAAGAGGACACTACTGACTTCGATAGTGCACTGTTGGAGCTGGCCACGGACGAGGACCAAGCCAAGGAGTTATTGAAGAGAGCTGCCGAAGAGGAGGAGCAGAGGAAACCAAAGAAGGCCAAGTATGCTGCCGCCAAGGCTGTTAAGGCTAAGAAGGAGGACTAATTGTAACTAATAGAGGTCATCATCGTATAGTAAACGCAGCCTAGAAATCCTCGCCTCGAGCCAAATTAAGATGGATGAATATATATATATATTTCCTGGAGACCGCTCTCTTTATAATGGGCAACTCCAATACCATTATCGTGACGGATTCGAGGTATTTGGATCCGGACAGCGAGGATCTCATCAATGGATTGATGAAGCTGCTTAGGGAGACCGCTGAGGGAGGCATCAGTGTGCATAGACTACCATTTTTCGGTAGAACCATCATAGTGTTTGAAAACCGGCAAGGGTGTCAGAATGCATTCGAATCACTGCAAGGAGCCGGAATCCAGTGCAGTTTTGCACTTAGGGACAACACTTTCATAGAAGAGAGACAGATGCTGACGGCAGAGGAGCCTACAGAGCCCGAGGAGCGAATGCCGGGCACTGGTGGTGACGAAACCAAGTTGGTACCACCTCCCAAGATCGTCCAGATGCAGTCGCCGCCTCCGTCACCTTACGAAGGGTGGGAAAATCAACCCGAGGAGCCACCAGATCAGCAAACAGTGTCGGATCCGAAATCTCTGGCACGAATTCTGTTCGAACCGGAAGGAAACCAGGTCAAGAGAGTGTTTTTAACGGATCTTGACCTCGGAGAAGGCGTGGCAGACGACGAAGAGGTGCCAATATTGATGATAGACAACGAAGAGGCCGAGCATCTTCGACAGCTGTCGCGGGAGAAGGAATCCAAAGTGTAAATTAGATAGATACAGGAATAAATAGGAAAGGTCTAGATGCGGATGAAGAACACCAAACTCAACGCAGAGATATAAAAGGCCAGTCCAACGTAGAAGATCAGCTTTGGATCGATTGAAACACTGAACTGGTAGAGTGTGAGTCCCAGCACGGGGGCCAAGAGGGCCAAGAAGTTGGTGATTAGTGCAATTGCACCGAAAAACTCTCCGTTCTGCGCAGAGCTTGGACTGTACTTAACGAGGGTGGAATGCAGCGTCGGCATACCGAGAGAGGCGAAGCCAACGAAGATCGTAGAGATGAAGAACGTTGAAGTGTTACTGGCGCAAATGCATGAGACTTCAACAAACATGTCAGAGATCAACGAAAAGCTGAACGTGAACAAATCAATGTAGTCCACACGCTTTGAATGCTTTTGGAATATGCTCACAAACAGCTTATAGAGCCAAGGACTGAACAGAAGCAGCACTAAGGCTCGCAATGACATCGACAATCCCATGTATAAGGAAGTGAGAGTCACATCCCAGTGGAATGTATAACCGGCATAGAGAACCTTGGGCATTCCAAGTCCCAGGCCTGCCGTGAAGAAGATCGCGTTGATACAGAGAAGGAAGATCACATTGAATCTCGAAGCATAGTCCAAGGTTCCATCCGAATTGTGCCGTGTGATCCAGAGCAGGCGAAGAGATCCGATCGAATCAACAATGGATCCGAATCCCAATTTGCGCGGAATTGAATCGGAAGCCTGAGTGGCACTCTCCTGAGACATCCGACGAGACCGATCTTTCAATCTCATAGGTCTAGATTCTGGTAAGAAGGCGAAAGTCACCACGAACGTGATTGCCATCAACCCAATGCTCACTTGGAAGTTGACTCTCGGCGGCAATCCACAGAATGATGCAACGAGCGGTCCTGCTCCCATTCCAAAGTTATAGTAGGCAGACAGTTGGCCAATAGCTTGCATGCGTTCGTTTTCAGGAACAACGTCCACAACATAGCTGTTGCCGATGGCGACAAGAACGAACACGGAGCCTCCAAAGGACTGGATACATCCGGCAAGGAGCAATTTGAACACAGAGAAGTTCTCTGGTTGCAAGACGATATATTCGACGATACCGGAAGCTAAGCAGCACAACATCACAAACAGAACAGCAGGACGGCGGCCGTAGATGTCGCTCAACTGTCCGACTTTACCGCTGACCAGAACGTTGATCACCGAAGTCAGAGCGTACCACTTTTGGGCCTGAGCGTTTGCATTTTGCACGAGCGACGAGTCACAATGGCCGGGATCGACTTTCGAGCACACCGCTTCTAGAATAAGGATCAATTCGGACGCTCCCGACACTCCAATGGCGAAAAAGAAGAGGAATTCAACCGTACAAATCATAAGCACGGCTGGACGCTTGTAGAAGGGTAAGTTCTCGTTGGACACTCTGGCCCGCGCCAGAACTTCGCTGGCAGATGTCACCGAACGCTGCAATGGTGTGCTTTCATTTGGAGGCTCCTGGTAGGCCTGGTCAATATCTAACACCTCCTCGTCCACACTGCCAAGGAAAGCCTCAATATCGGCGTCCTCGTCCGAGTCCTCGCCCGAATTGTCCATAGCCCTCATTCTTGGACTTAATGCTAGTATGGTGGCTTCCGGATAATCATTAGCTGACAATATCCGGTTGCTTTTGGTCCTTACTAGTTCTGAGGTCATGTTGGATAAGCAGAAAGTACCGGGTTTAAGCCTTAGAATCGGATGGCCGAGAAAGGTAGTGGCGATAAAAAAACCCTACGATAGCGTATGCGGCTCTGGGCGACGGTCCTAAAATTGCTGCGACAGGCCACGAGTTGCAAAAACATTTTACTAAATCTACTCCACCCCCCACCGAGAGCAACGATGGCTGTCGACATTGTCGTGGCCTCAGGGAGCCAAGATAGTATGGCAGATAACACTCTGACGTTCAACGTGAACGAAACGCTGTATGTGCTATCGAAACCGAACGACCAATGGTGGGACGCAGTGAGAGTGGATGGTTCGACCGGATTGGTGACGAGGGGATGGATTTCGCCTGATAAGATCAAGCAGCCGTCTAACACGGAGTATTCTTCGACGACAGGGTCGGATGAAGTGTCAAGAACAACGTCACATGCTTCATATTCGCAACGAGTCGTCAGCGAAGAGACTCCGTCCACTAAGCCTTCAGATACAAACCTCCATTTTACGCCGATGGACGAGATTAAGTCGTATTTTGACCCAGTAATGGGCGGCAGCTCTGCATTGTCGTTTGCTCCGTTGTGGTTCCCACAATTGACGACAGATGACAAGATCGTGTACAGAGATTACTCTCTGAACGTGCTGTCTAAGGAGTTACCACTGTTGAACGATGCTGCACGGTTGGAAAATCCAGATGTTTCAAGCGTTGCCGCTGGCCTGTACACCATACCGGTCTCATTGAATGATTCCAACGTCTCTGACCAGGAGAAATCTGTTCATAAGCCGTCGCTGGCACAGTCGGTCAATTCGGTCAGAACTTCACAGACGCCGACGTCAGTGTCGTTCGATGCACCCAGGAAACCGACTCGTTACAGAAAGCTTTCGTCCTGCCTGCCCAACGATTTCTACCTCACGCCAACGGACATCACCACATGGAATCAATTGTACAGTTACTTCCAATCTGCCACAGATGCCGCGATGGATGCGTTGAACCAGAAAGATAAGACTCTCTTCCGTACTCAGATGGATATAGTGAGCACGACCGTCGCTACTTACCAGATGATCGTCCGACTGTCTGTGGTAGTGCTAAAGAAGACCAGAAACGAGGCAAAGATCTCGTCTTTCCTCAAAGATATCACAGATTCGCTCGTTCAGTTCATTATCAACGGTAACTTGTACCTGATGAACCAAGGATCCAACTACTTGCACGAAAGCCAGTCCGATCTACACCGGATGTTGAAACATGCTACGAGAATCTCTCGGGTGTTTGGAGCAGGTCTGCCTGGTGACGGCGAGCCCGAGAGGTTACCTTTACTATACACACGCTGGATCCGTGACAAGTTTGATGCCACCAACTTTACCAACCCCATCGTTCAGGAAGACAATGACCACCACCATGGAAACGTTCTTTTGGACGATACTGTGATCAAAAAGCTCTCGAAGCAGGCCACTGATCTTATCGCGCAGTTGAACGAGGTGATTCCGATACTCGATTCCGTCACTGGAATAGCATCGCCATTGGATTACGGAGAACGCAACGCCGGACTTCTCAAATATATGTCCAGTTGTCTGCCTCATATGTGTCGCTACTTGGACACCTTGGAAGCGATCGATATGGGAGTATTTGCGATGATTCTTCACCATGCGTCCGACACTGGCAAGGAAGGGTTCTACCAAGCCACCGCCACCAACTTGGAGCCGCTATTGAAGGAGTTCATCCATCTCAAGCAAATCATCCATACACTGTTCACAGAACTTGTTCTGGACTCTCAACTGATCACTGCGGACGATCCTCAAGTGTTTGCATCGTTCACGACTGAAGACGAGGAGAGGATGGGCAACTTCAACAACTTTAGAAGGTCCTTGAAGACAGAGTTGTTTGCATCAGGTTTGTTGCAGACGCTGAATGCGAGAGACAACCGCACATTCCATGGAGACTTATTCAGGTATGAACCTGTGATGAAATTGCGCAAGAACATCCACTCTCTGCCAGATCAACTGGCCACGATGCTTTCGGCTACCGTCCAGCTCAAGGAGCAGCGTGAGATTGTTCTCAATTACTGCTCTCGTCTGATGAACAACGACTTCAATATTGCATCGTTCTTCGTGGCAGAGAGACACAACACGATGGTCTCGACACAGAACGAGTACTACTATGGTCGTAATGATTCGGAACTGCCATGGTATCTGGAGCCGGACGAAGACGAGCGCCAATTGATCTACGACAATAATGGTGTCAAGGGAGGTCCAGTGAAGTCTCTCATCTCCAGACTTGTCGATCCGATCTCCAAGACCGACTCGGCCTTTGAAGAGACCTTACTGGACTTGTTCACTACGATCTGCACTCCAACACAACTGCTTGATCTGTTGAAGCAAGCACTCAATCCACCTCTACCTGAAGGGCTCAGCTACGAGGAATATGGCAACTGGGTTGAGAAGATGCAAAAGCCACGGCGGTCCAAGATTTTCGACGTGGTCCAACACCTCTTCACCCACCATTGGCATGCCTACTATTCGGAATCGATTCATGACATTTGGAACGAGTGGACTAACGACCCATTGGTGCCTCGTTCACTGATCGAGTGTGGAGATAAGGTGATCAAGTACACCGATCAGAATCAATACCTGCTCGACTACAATTCGGCCGATTCACCTCATGTCAAGGCAGTATCTACACCAATGCCATTGGCGCTGACACCTGAGATCAAACGAATCCGGTTGCAAGATATCAGCATCGATGTTATAATGGAGCAGATCACGATCATTCAGCAAGAGCTGTTCTATAAGATCACCAAGACGGAGTTGTATGCGCGCAGTTACAACTTCAAGAAGATTCTTCCGAAGAACGAAGATATTCCAACGAAGAACATCAAGGGATTCATCAGAAACTGCAACCAGTTGACGCATTTCGTCATCTACATGATTCTGAGGAAGACCGATTTGATCCAGAGAGCGGCCACACTTAAGTCGTTCATCAGCCTTGCTGATAAACTGATGGAAATCAGGAACTTTTCAGCAATGACCGCTGTCATCTCTGGGCTGTCATCGACCAGTATATCTCGTCTTAAGATGGCGTGGTCGATCGTGCCCAAAGCTGCTGTAGAGAAGTTTGAACGTATGGACAAGCTGATGTCGATCGGAAAGAACTACTCTGAGTATCGGAACATGTTGAAATTCATTACAGACGATGGTGATGAGTGCCTACCGTTCCTTGGCATGTACTTGAGTGACCTGCGGTTCACCACCGATGGTAACCCAGACTATATCCATGGGGACAGATCACAGATTAACTTCAGCAAGCGGCTGTCCATTAATAAGATTGTGACCGAGGTGTTGGACTTTGGTAGGCGCCGGTATAAGTATAAGCGGAACGAGGCGGTGATTGGATACCTATTGGTGATGATGAACAACATCCCAGATGATGAGAAGTTGTACGAGATGTCGATCCAGTTGGAGCCAAGGATGTCTCTGAAAGACCAGAAACGACCTGCCAAGAGAGGGTCTGCAGCGCCATCGGTGTTTTCACGGATGGCCCAGAAGGCCAAGAAGTCGCAGTCAAGTATCAAGAAGCGGTAGTCTTGAGTCAGACCCAATTAATAATGTATTTATGACCTATATGATGGTGGCAAGCTCATACGAGATTCAAGAAGAAGTTGTTCAATTCGACTCGCAACTTCTTGGCATCCTCGATGCACTCGTCCAGCTTGGAGTCGAAGTTATCGTAGTCATTGAAGGTAGAATATAATCCCAAGATCTCTTCGCCATTCGCATCGTAGTTGTCGCCATGGCAACAGTTTACTAAAAGCTCACCATCATCCTGATTCAGGTAACCACAAGCAGGCACAGCTTTCAAGTTTAATCCGGAATCCATCAGAGCCACATTCACGCTGTTTTGAACTGACGCAAGTAGAGACACGAGAGAGCTTCCTGAGAGCGAAATGAGGTCGACAAACACCTCGATGGAGGACTTTGGGTAGTTATCTAGCAAAAGTAGGTTGGCACAGTTGGAGGTGACAAACGACTGGACGATCGAGGTGAGCTGTTTTTCCGTCAGCGACTTGTCCAAAATATCCAGAGTGACGAAGTTAGCCAGCTTGAGTGTGATTCTGAGACTGGCTTGCGTATTAAACGACTTTGTGAAGTTTGGTCTTGGACCAAACACTGATGATTGAACGATCCCAACATCGTTCTCTATGTAGGAGGATCCATTAGCGTCTTTAACAGTTCCAGTGCGAATGAAATAGGGCAACGACGGAGTACGCTCGTCCACATCCTGTATATCGAACTTGAGACGCTGTGCATTGGAAGGTCCCAGGTTTCTTCGTCTATCTATGACATTCATCTTGGGGGGAGAAATTTGTTGCGAGTATTTTACTCGACTTCTAAACATGTCAGCGGAATTGATGTCCCGCCTAAGCGAGCAGTTGCACAAGATTCTGAAGCCGGAGGATGCCGACAAGATCATGGCATTCCTGGACCAGAATCAACAGACCATCTGCTGGACAATTGGGGGTCTGGCAATGTTCTTTCTCGGTAAGAAGCTGATTCCGAAACCAGAGGCTCCAAAGAAGAAGAAACACCGCAAGAGGAAGAAGAAGAAGTTGCAACAGACAGAACTGAAGGAGGCTGCAGTGGCTCTGGATCCTGCCAAGTTGGCTGCGCTCCAGATCCAGAGTATCACAGAGGAGTTTGAAAAAGAGTACTTGCCAGGATTGCAAGAGCTGTTCAAGTCTGTGGATAAGCAGACGGAACATCCAAAGAAGAACAAGCAGGCTCCGTCCTACAAGGACGAGTTCAACTACCGGTATCTTTACTACAACGAGTCTCTGACCAAGCTGTTGATGCGTTTAGATGGTGTGGAGACATTTGGCAACGAGGAAGTGAGAGCGAGCCGGAAACAGGCAATCAAAACGATCCAAGGGTACTGCACAGAGCTCGACAAGTACAAGCCCAAGATCGACGCCTTGAAAGAGAAAGGTATCACGGCCTAACGAATCTATCTACAATGTAATGTGTATCAGTCTGAAAAATTTCAAAAACTTTAGTTGGATCCACAATGTCTGAGGATAATCTATTGCTGCGGTTGGACCTTTTACAGTGCAAGTTTGCAGGCTTGGACCCACCAAGATTCAACAACACCAAGCGTATATGCCAGTCGAAGAAGAACAAGTTCAAGTTCCTCGATGTGAGTCGAGATGATGCCCGTGTACTGATCAAGGAGTATCAGAGGAAGCAGTTCGAATTAAAGTACCAAGAGTTCCATGGAAAGCTAACGAAACTCGCTCAGAAGCTCATTTCCAGGGAGTTAAAGAACACTGCAAAGTTCAAGAAGTTGAAAGTCGACCAGAGGCTCATTAATCAATACGTTGATGCCAAGATGACCAAGACTATCTCCAAGATTTACACTAGTTTCATCAAGGACGAGTCCGATCTGGTTCCAGAGTCATTCTACAAGTTGTTGGCAGATGTCAAGGCCAACAATCCACATAATGGACAGAGTAAAGAGATGGAGAGTTTGATAGCCAAGGTTTGGGGCAAGACTAGTGCCAGAGAATCTGTTGAAAAGATGCGGACTCAGTTTAGACTGATCCTTGGGGCTGTCAGAGAGGCGAAGGGTGATAAGCCAGGAAAGGAGAATAAGGAGAAGGAAGCTAGTAAAGCTGACGGAGAGCCCAAGGCAGCCAAGAAACCTGTGAAAGCCAAAGAACCAACCGACGAAGAATTGTCAAAGTATAATGACATGATTGCATCATCTGAAGAGGAAGACGACAAGGTCGAGGAGGAAGAAGAAGAAGAAGAAGACAAGGCCAAGGAGGAAAATGATAAGGTCGAAGAGGAGGATGACTTCTTCACCACAGAACCAGAGCAAAAGAGCTCAGCATCGCTACCAAAACTGCCAGCATTGGCAACCGGTTACCTCTCAGGATCTGACGGAGAAGTCGCTGACGACGCTGACCCGGTTGTTGAGAAAGTCACAAAGGAAAGAAAGAACCGGCGTGGTCAACGAGCAAGAAGAAAGATATGGGAGCAAAAGTACGGCAAGAAAGCTCACCATATAGTGAAGGAAACGAAGGAATGGGCGAAAAAGAGAGAGCAGCTGAAATCAGAGTACGATGAAAGAGTGCAAAAACGAGCCGAAAAGGAGCAAAAGAGATTGGAACGCCAGAAGGAACAGCAAGCTATTAGAGACAAGCCGTTGCATCCTTCATGGGTGGCCAAGAGGAAGCAGGAAGAAGAACTGAACGCAAAATTCAGTGGAAAGAAGGTGAAATTTTAATAGAAATCCTTAATGGGAAAAAAAAATCTTAGACATCTTCACCTATCTTGGTCTTGATGGTACTATTGAGACTTTTCAGTCACTTACCACGCCATCACACCCATAGGATGATCAAAGAGGCAATAAAACTCACAGAGAGTGAGAATGGTATCACCAACCTGTTGCAAGAGTACGCCAACTACTACAACCAGCAGGTTGCCCCAGTGGAGCATAAGGAGCCCATTGAGTTGAGGATCACAGGAGGCTGGGTCAGAGACAAGCTGCTGGGTCACGACTCTCATGATATAGACGTTGGCATTGATCATCTATCCGGTACAGACTTTGTCGAGGGACTCAAAGAGTATCTGGACAGGAAAGGATCCAGTGAGATAACGCACATCCATCAAATCAAGAAGAACCCTGAGAAGTCCAAGCATTTAGAGACGTGCACGACGAGATTGCTGGGCTCAGACATCGATTTTGTGAATCTGAGAAGTGAACAGTATACGGAGGACAGTCGAATCCCTACAATCCAGGTTGGAACGCCGGTGGAAGATGCGTATAGACGCGATGCCACATTGAACTCGCTGTTTTACAACATTGCCACGAAACAGGTGGAAGATTGGACGGGCAAAGGTGTCCAGGACTTGGAAAAGGGCATTCTAAGAACACCATTGGAACCCAAGAAGACGTTCTTGGACGATCCTTTGAGATGCCTACGGTTGATCCGGTTTGCATCGACGTTCGGATTCAAGATCGATCCTGAAGCGTTGCAAGTCATGAAGCAAGAGGATATCAAGGATGCATTGGAGAGGAAGATCAGCAGAGAGAGGGTTGGTGTGGAGTTTGAGAAGATGCTTTTAGGAGCAGAACCTCTGTATGGACTGAGCGTGATCAAAGAGGTTGGATTTGGTAACCTGTTTGGATTTGGTCAGGAAGAGGAAGGACGTGAGACTGAGATACAAATACTGGGAGGACACACGCAGGAAGAACTGGAGGCGGAAGTGCTAGATTCGATCAACGAGGTCGTCACGAAGCTGCCTAGCGTTCCTCAGGACGAAGCAGTGCTGTCGGAACCTGAGGACAGAATCGTGTTCTACTTGAGTCTACTTTACAGAAAGTGGGGCAACGTGCAAGTGCAGGTGAGTTCAAGGGTCACCGACAAGAAGAAGAAGAAGAAAATGGAGACGATGAGCGCTGTTCAGCTTGCAGTGCTGCAAGGACTGAGAATGTCCATGAAGACTGCACGTCTGGTGTCACAGATTGTCGAAGATATGCCTTCAACACAGCGGTCGATTGCCAATTTCGAAGACATGAAACGGTCCGAGTTGGCCAACAAGTTCATTCTGCCGTTCAACAGCAATTGGAGACTGAACTTACAGGTCAACTACACCACGGCGTGTTTCGACGACATGCAACACATCCAAGAATACAACGAACAACTGAACAAGTTGCTGGCATTGATCAAGGCACAGAACTTGGAGCAAGTGTACTCCGAGAGCGTGAAAGTGAGTGGACGTGAGATCATACAGACTCTGAACAGGAAGCCAGGGCCTTGGATGTCGCCGCTGATGAACAGACTGTTCGAGTACCAACTGGACCACCCAGGGGCTACGAAAGAGGATCTACTAGTGATTGCCAAAGAAGAGGTGAGCTAATAAGCTAGACCCACCGGTAGCTATTAATATATAGGTTTAACGATCCTCCTTTGTTTAGATCTTCTCCTGCTTAACACCGTGCTTCCAGATGGCAACGTATGGGGTCATACCGTCCTCTCTGTAGTTGAGAAGAACAACCATAGCGTCAGGGTCCATGGACTCACCAGTGTAGAACTCCCAGTCCTTGAAAGACTTGAGAACCTTCTTGACGTAGGTGGTAGCACCCTTCTCGAAGGTCTCAACAGAGTCTGGGTCGTTCTCCTGCAGGTAGGCCTTAACCTTCTTCATGTAGCCCTTGATGTAAACCATGAAAGACTTCTTATCGAAAGAGGTTGGCTGCAAGTTGAACGAGTACACAACGTTGTTGACGGTGATAGCGTCCTCGTCAACGTCCTCGTCAGCGTCTTCGGCAGATGGGTTGGCACCGATATCAACATCGCCCTCCTTGACGGTAACCATCTGGCAGTCAGCCTCGAAGATAACTCCGTCAATAGTCTTGGCATCGTAGGCATCGGAGAGAAGCTCGTCTCCAGAGAAAATGTCTGTGTAAATGATCATGGTGAAGGTTTGAAGTTGGTTAGAGGAGGTCCTGAAAAATTCTTGAGAAAATTTTTTGATCCTGTCTGGCATCTAATTAGAAGTCCACGACCCGTTTCGTCTGGCCTGTGAAATTTGATGCAATCAACTCATAGGCGGCATCGGCAACCGATTTTTCTGTAGTAACCAAATGATCCAGGCCGAACTCGCGCATCTTATCGACATTTACCGACTCTCCAATGGATGTTCCGCGGACCAATCCGGGCATCAGGACGTTGACTCTCACAGAAGGACCGTCTCGGTCCAATTCTTGCGCAAGATTCGTAGAAAAGGTGTTCAATGCTGCCTTTGATGAACTGTAGATGGCCGTTCCAGGCAAGTAATGGATGGCCAGGATCGAGGAAACGTTGAGAATGTTCGAGTTCGGCAGCTTATTGCGGATCATGGTCCTGCTAAAGAGACGAGACAGGATTGTCGGTGCTATCAAATTGACTTTGAAGATATGCTCGATGGTGGCAGTCTTTGTAGCCACCAGGAGTCGCCGCTGAGTCTCTCCGGCACAATTGACCAACGTGGAAACAGTTTCAAAGCAGCTGGTGGGAATATTGGCCTCGATCCCTTCGATGTCCCCCAAGTCACAGGCAATGAAGTCATGGGGCGTCTTTGATGGACAAGTCTCATTCAATAGTGCGACATTCCGTTCTAGGAGCGATCTATCTCGTGCTAGAAGAGTCACTCTGTAGTGATTTTCCGCCAACCGTCTCGCTATAGCGAGTCCCAAGCCTCTGGACCCGCCAGTAACTAATGCATGCATTAGAGGAAAAAAATCTGGGGTAGAAATATGCGTCTATAGGTTGATTGCGAATCTATAAAGTCTATCGGTGGGTCTATTAGTTCTCAGCAGGACCCGTTCCAGTCGGACGAACCACCATACACGTGTTCTCGAAAGTAACTTCACGTGGAACATACCTAACGAGTTCAACATCAAATCCATGCTGCCGCATAGCATTGGCTCTGGATTCGTCAAGGATCCGGCGCATCTTGAGTCCAACCAGTTCTCGTTCTTCCAAAGAGAGTCCCGAGAAGTGATCGGCACTCTCACGGCCATGGTTCAAACCACTTGTGGCCCATGGCAGCATCTTGCGCAGGTACTTGAAATTGGATTCGTCGATGCCAAACTGGTTGAGGTATGTCTTGGACTCGGGAAGAAGCCAGTCGTAGTAGCAGCAGTGGCGGCAGCACATTGCCACGAGAAACCCTTGGAATGTATCAGGACAGTTCAGAATGCACCGCAGAGTAAGATCGGTTGCCACACCACACAGGTGCTTCGAGATACCGATATAGGAACCTTTGACGGCACCACCCAGTACCAAGTCCTTGATATCAACCTTCAACCGTTCATAAGTTGGAGGCACCAAATGCTGAGCCTCTGAGTCCTCAACGAGTTTCCTGTCCATCTTGATGCGAGGCTTGTCTCTATCGACAAACAGATACGAGAGACCCGTCGAATTATCCTGGTAATGGTCGTCAAGAGCTCTGTTTAAGTACCGACTGAACTCGGACCGGCCACAACCAAATTCAACGTACGTGGTATTCTTAGTGAACAAATCATCGTGTACGAGTTGGCCGATCAACGAACTCTGCTGGCGTAGGTGCTTCACGTTGGTTAACTCGTGGTATCTCTCTTCCAGTCCATCTTTGATCGGTAACTCTCTCAGGGGAAGTTCTTCAGTGAACTTGGCATCGTACAATGCAACCAGTTTACCAATAAACTGCTTCCAATAGTCATAATCGATGGTCTCGTCTCCGAGGCGCTTGTGTGGCTCACCAGCGTCCTTCACATTACAGTTGAGCTCGAACCAAGCGCAGTGTTCCTGCTTATCTTTGATCTCTCGCTCGGCCCGAACAGCGTTGCACTTTCCCAGGTGGTTTTTCAACCGATCCTCCCACACAGTATGAGTAGGATCCTTCGGACACTTGACTCTGTACACCTTGTTGCCGTCGTGGTCGATCTTAAACAGCCTGTCTTGGCTTCCAGGGGATATCAGATCGATGTGTGCAAAACAGTACTTTTGGCCTCGTCTCACCTCCAACCCACAGCGTCTATGCTTCTTAGGATCAAAGTACTGGCACTTGTGGTCATCTTTAGCCGTCTTGGTAGCCTTTAAAACCTTCTTGGAGGCCTTAGTTTCCTTAGAAGGCATGTGCTAGTAGGAGAGGATGAATTTTACTAGGTGCAAATGTGACATGACATTAGTTACATAGAGTCATTGAAGCAAGAGTGAATCATTTGGCAGCGGCACGAGCTTGCTGGAGTTCGATGTTGGTGATGTGCTTGTCCAAGTCATCGACAGAACGTTGCAAGCGCAAAACATCGGCAACGACCGCGTTAGAGGTGGCCTTGTACTCCTCCATCAAGAAGTAGTAGCAGGCGAATCCCGAGAGCGTTGCACCGGCAAAGAAGCCGAAAAGGACTCCCTTCGCAGACGAGGAAGTTCTTGGAGCAGCGACGGTGGAATTGAACCGGGCGCCGGCACGAAAGGCAGGTCTAATTGATTGACGGAGTGCAAACATGTTGGGAGGGAATTTTAAGCCGGGGCGGGCCAAGTAAAATATTTAGTTAGGTTGGTGGTGGACTAGTAGTCATATTAGATACATAGTATGTTTAGTCAAACAGACCCATTCCCATGTCATCATCGGACTCCTCCTCTTCCTCCTCCTCGGCGTCAGCGGCCTCCTCGGAGGCAGCCTCAGCAGAAGCGGCAGCAGCGGCAGGGGCGGCGGCAGCGTAGTTCTCAGGGTGCTCCAAACGGTCCTTGAGAGCCTCGGTACCTTCGAAAGTGTAGTCGGTGGCAACAGACACAGCGACAATATCCTGGTAGGCATTGACGATGTGGCTGGAGACAGTCGACACAGTTGGGTAGCCGGAAGCCAACGAGATCTTGGAGATCGTGGCGATGGCATCAGTGAACTGCTTAAGAAGCTGCTCATCGGTGATGTCAAGAATCGAGGCAGGGAAGATTTGGCCCTCCTCGTAGACCTGAACAATCGTCATACCGTAGGTGAATGGAGAGATGTTCAGCATGTTAAGAAGCTGGGCCTCGGACTGACCAACTCTCTGGTCTGGAGTGAGGATCTTAACGTCGGAGACAATCTCAATGGTACCTCTGGTAATCTTGGTTGGAACACCAAGGGCCTGGAAGAACGAGGTCTTACCTGGCTCCATACCGGTGTTACCAGCTGGAACGAACACATCGCATGGAGAGATGGCACCGTGACGAGCTGGAGCAGCAACCTTGTTGGCAATGACAACGTCCTTGATCTTCTTCAAGTCACCGTTGGTGAAAATGAATCCGATGTTGCCTCTGACGTAAGGTGCGAGCTTCTCGTACTCTGGGAACTCCTTCTCGTAGTTTCTCAGAGCTCTTCTGACCATGGTGTTCTTACCCATGAGCAGAACGGCCTCACCACGGAGGGCCTTTCTAATCTCGTGCATCTGCTGAGACGAAACGTTGTCGATTCCGACGATGAAGACAGACTTGTACTCCTCCATGTAAGACCGAAGTCTCAGGAAGTACTTCTCCTTGCTCTCTCTAGTGGCTCCCATTTCGTTTGTAAATAGCGATAGGTTGTTTAAAGCTGAGGTTCAATCCAGGCCTGAATTTTTCATCAAGTATGAAAAAAATTTCTCAGGGTTGTCGTCACGTGACACAGTCAGACTTTTTTTTAATCGCGCTTAAGGGATTATGCTGTGGAATAGAGACATCGAGGTTGATACAGGCAGCACCGATAGTCAGGATGACCCTGACACGACTTTCATCTTGAAACACTCTAGTGAGATGATAACAAACCTCATTATACCCGACTTGCCCTCCGAAAAGGCCATTAATCTGGTGCTTACTCTGTGTAAGCTTCAAGCTCCAATTACCACCGAACTACTTGATAAAGTCTGGCAGACAGTCCCTGAGCTGATGCCAGAGTTGATCGTAGTGGCTACCACAGATCAGAGTACCAGCTGGATCCTACACCACGAACCAGTGCAGACCGATAACGATGAGAATGGCCATATATTTGCACATCTAGTCTGCCTCACCCTATTAAGGCTGGCCATCTACAACGACGCACAATCTGCTGCTCTTAGAGACTTGTTCCATCGTTGGAGGACTGGCTCCGTTGAAGAACATATCGTCGAACAGTACCTCAAAGAAAGCACAAGTACTATCGTCATAAGAGCCGTGTCATCGCCAACTTCAGAGGAATGCTATAAGTACTATCTACGGCAAGAACCGGCCAGACACCGCATGTCTCGCCTATTTAACTGGTTTGTGCAATATTAAACTATCGAATCTATCAATTCACACAACGTGTCGATACCCCACTTGACTCTTCTAGTTTGCTTCTTGCCCTTGATCAACGTACTGTCCTTAAGATGCTTATTCAGGAAGAAAACCAATCCTTTCAACAGTAACGGCTGTTCACGGCACTTGTCAAGTCTCTCAGCAAGAACCATTTCAGAGAACTCTCCGGATTTCACATCGCCAGCACCAAATGCCTTCTCCTGCGAGTGCTTTCCCACAGTGTCAAGGAATCTGATCAGAAGAACCTCCAAGAAGATCCGCGCGTCCGACGTGGCCGTCAAGAAATTGACTGTCCGTAGCGTGTTCAACGACAACGCACCTTCTCCGATCAGGAACCCAAAGAAGCGACCAAGATTCAGAATCTTTGATAGTCGATCATCACCTTCTAGGAGCGTGCTACCACCATCTTGACCGTCCAGTTCCTTGATCAGGTCCCAGAGACTCAATTGGAACTCGTGTCTCATCGCATGGTCATCACAGAGCTTCTTCGAGAGATAGGCATAGTATGGATTATAAGCGGTCTCCATAGTGGCGCAATGTAGCAGAATGTTAGGGATCTCTCTTTTCTGGATCTTCTTCAACCGAAGATGATCAAGTTTTCCAAATGCATCCATAAAGTCAGTTGCGGACATGATCGAGATGAAGATGGCTCGTCTCACGTCAGTGTTCATTCTCTGCTGCTTGGCAAGCTCCAGCCAGTCTGGTCCAGTATCAAGCTCGAGATCACCTTGAACATCCTCGTCGACCGTTTCCTTCTGCTGCTCGCGACCTTTCCATGCAGATCCAACAAGCCACCATTTACCTCTCTCTCCGATCTTCTCAATGTCGTCCAGGCTCACTTTGATGGCATCAGAGTTGTTGCGACCGAGCCTTCCCAGTTGCTTCTTAACTCTGATCAACATCGGTCCGTTCTCTGAAGGCTTCGTCTTACCTTTACGAATTGAGTCCAGAGTTTCGACGAGGAACCGCGACCTAACCGTAACATCTTTCCCCTTCATGGTCCGATTCAAGTCATCCATGATCTCTTTGAGAGCAGTTGGATCATCCGACCGAAGCTTAGTACCCGAAGACCGCACAAGCTTTAACAGAAGGTCCGTCTTGTACTCTGTTGGGTTCTCAATCAACCGCCGCACAATATCATAGACCAACGCAGAATCCATCAGATTGAACTGGTAGCAGAATCCTAGCAGTGCCACCAAGTTGAGCACTTTATTGCCGCCTTGTTCTTTCTCCAGGAACTCATTCAACTTCTCAACCATCGTCTGGATCGAATATGCGCCGAAATCAACACCCTGAGACCTGTAGAGGGCCACCAGCGCAGAAGAGTAGAGCATGAGGAAACTCTCTAGCAATGGAGTCTCAACGAGAATAGACTCCAGAACAACCTTCATGATGGCCTCGTTAACTAGCTGCCGAGGGTTGTCATTGAAAAGAGACACCAGGTGGTCTATAGAAACCAGCATATTCGGCTCCGACATCTTATTAAGCGGTCCCTTGACGGCTTTCTTGAGTGCCTGCATCTTCTCAGAGTCCGTATCGAACTTCTTCCGTAACGCAGGTGGAACATATGCTGTGGGGGCAACGTATGGATTCTCGCGCTCACTATGATCCGACTCTGATTCATCTTCTGAGATATCTTCTCCTTCTATTTCAGCCATTTCTCTCAACATCTGTCTCTCTTCATCATCGAGGTCATCATCGTCTTCGATATCATCTTCGAAATCGCTGAGATCGTCCGATTCTATAATACTGTCCTGTTCCGAGTGTTCAGCCTCAGCCTCAGACTCTTCAGACTCTGCAGACGCTTCCTGCTCAGACGACTCCGATTTCACAGCCTCTTCATCACCCCCTATACCGTCAAGAAGATCTCCTATAAGATCACCCTCAAACTCGGGCTTCAGGTTGCTGTGTGGATCAATTCCAAGCTTCTTGGCATAGTAATCCAAAGCCTCATCATCCTTAGCTGCCATGGCGCTATCGTAGTCTATAACAGCATCATTTGCAACCGATTCACTAGGCCTCTTATGGTGCTTATGCTTCTTCTCATACTTCTTCTGCTCAGCTAGAGCCTCGTCTTCTAACCCATCCAGAAGACCTGCTAAAACATCATCATCATCTTCCTTCTCTAGATCATCCTCCGGATTGATACCAAGCTGTGAGGCATAATATTCGAGCTCTTCTTGCTCTTTCCTCTCTTCTGGAGTCAACAGCTTGACAGATTTGTGGTTAGGCTTGTGCTCATGCTTGTGTTTATGCTCTGGTTCAGGAATGTCGTCATCTGAGAACCCTTTGAAGTCATCCTGGACCTTTTTGTGCTTTTTAGAGGTTCTCTGCTCCTTTCTCCTTGACTTACGTCCAAGGACTTTACTAGCAGATCTCTTCTTAGCATTGTGACGGGTTTCCCCATGGATTTCGTCCAGGATCTCCCCAGGTAGATCAAGTCCTGCCATTAGAAGGGTTATAGATATCTAAGGAAAATTGTAAAATTCTAGGGTGATCCCCAGACAATATGGAAGGCTTCTTAAGGAGAATAGACGCAGGAGCAGTATTGAACGCAGCGTTGTTCGTGGCTACATGCTATGCATCAGCACAGCTGTTCAGTGAGTATCTGAACAAAGGTCCGTCAAGAGAGGACAAGCAGAAGGCCAAGTCGAGCCTCAAGAGGTTACAGAGGGCCAACCCAGGTGTCAGCTTGGACTTGAACGAGTATGAGAAGGCTCTATTGCCCAGCGTGGTTCCACCTGAAGAGATAGGCGTTAGTTTTGACGATATTGGAGGACTGGATCCGATCGTGAGTGAGTTGCAAGAGAGTGTGATCTTGCCACTGACCTGTCCGGAGCTATTTGACCAATATTCGTCGCTGTTACAGGCGCCAAAGGGCGTGCTACTGTACGGACCACCTGGATGTGGTAAGACTATGCTGGCAAAGGCTTTGGCATCGGAATCAGGAGCCAACTTCATCTCCATTAGAATGTCGACGATCATGGACAAGTGGTACGGAGAGTCGAACAAGTTAGTGGATGCGATGTTCTCGTTGGCGAAGAAGATCGAGCCCTGTATCGTGTTTATAGATGAGATCGATTCGTTCCTGAGGGAGCGGAGCCAAACAGACCACGAGATGACGGCCATGTTGAAGGCAGAGTTCATGACTCTGTGGGACGGTTTAGGCAACGCTGGTCGAGTGATGGTTCTGGGAGCGACGAACCGGCCGTCCGATATCGATTCTGCGTTCATGCGCCGGATGCCTAAGAGGTTTGCAATCGATCTACCGAATGCAGAGCAGAGAACGAAGATTCTGGAGAAGTTACTACGGAAAGTGCGCTACGATTTCGAGCTGGCGGAACTGGTGAACCACTCTGAAGGACTGAGTGGATCGGACCTCAAGGAGTTGTGCCGGAATGCGGCAGTGAACTCGACCAGAGAGTACATCAGGACAAACGTGGTGAACGGACAAGTCGACAAGGATGCCAAGATCGAGCTTCGGCCGCTGCAATTGAGTGATTTCACACAGAGCCTCGACCCTAGTGACAGTCTGTTACGGTACGATGTGGAATAGATGTCTTCCGAACACGCCGCGGGTTGCACCAATATAGAGTGGCACAACCATGCGGGCTCGGAGAGTTGTTAATCTCGACACTGTTTTGAATCCACAGGCAAAGGGAATGCAAGCGGACCTTCGATATAAGTGTCTTCTATCATGAGGAAGAGGAAAAAAAATTTGACCTGCAGGCCCATTTATAGTTGAGGTGGTGGACGGATATGTGTAGTTATAGTTATAAAAGCAGGCTCGGTAGTGATTAAATATCTATGCTCAGGATCTGCACCGCATCATCTCATGCTGCAGCAGAGTCGGACTGCTGGGTGGCAGCCTTCTTCTTCTTCTCAGCGTAGAGCTTGGTCTGTGCGGCAACATAGGCCACGAGACCACCTCCGCTGATGATAGTGAGCAGAATCAGGAAGATATTGACGGGAACTGGGTTCATCTGGTACTTTGTATGTGTGAGCTTGTCGAGAACACTCTGGAGAGTGTTGAAGATACCAGCGATCGTCATGACAGCACCGTAAACTTGACCAAATGTCTCGAAACCAAACACTTTGGCACAGAAGTCGGAGATGGTGGTGTAGAAGAACGGACGGAAGCCCACAAAGAGCAGGACGTTGAACAGACCGGCAGCAAACGAGTTCTGAACGATTCCAAGAACACCGATAATGAGAGACATGGTGAACAGCACGATGAGAACGACTGCAGTACAGTAGTGATCGAGGAAGGCTCCCACGATAGGCACCGACACGATACCGGCCAAGGGCAGGGCCACGTCGAAGATCCGGTTGAGTTTGTCAGCCTCTGGGATCGAATGGAACAACCAGGTGTACTGGGAGTTGACGGTAGCCACGAAATAGTTGAGTCTGAGCATCTGGACGGTACTGTAGAATGCCAGAAGGCCAAACCAAGGCGTTCTAAACTGGTAGCCTGCAGGGAATCCGTGCAAGATACCGAAGATGGAGTAGACGTTGTCCGGCTTGTCGGAAACCTCGATTTCCTCCTCAATGTATGCGGATTTATAGGCGTCACCGAGAGAGGATCTACGCTTGGCAGCAGAGCGGGTCTGTGCAATCAGAGTGGTGTTCTCGTCAGGAGACGGCTCAGCGGCCAGAATAGCGTTCTCAGCATGGCGGGCGGTCTCTGCCTCGGCAGCAACGGCGATCCGAGACTGCTCAGCGGTTGGGTTTGGAATGAGATCTGGCGGTGGAGTCAGATAAGTCTCATATGGCATCAGAGTGGCCTGGATCACAGCAATAAACACAGGCACGATATAGTAGCCTTGGAAGAAGTGTGCGATCGTAAAGCCCGGGTGAGATCCCCACACCTTCTTATAGATGAGGAAGACGGCCGACGAGGTGTCAAAGGCTCCCGTAATGATGGCCAGAATGAGGCCGGATTTTTCAGGGAATGCGTTGGACAATTGGAACGACGAGATGTAATTGAAGGGACCTCCCAGTGCCAACAGAGCGTAGCCTATGATGTAAGGGTCGACGTATGCCTTGATCCAACCGGCGTTCGTGAAGAAAAAGCACGACAGGAACAGGAACACAGCCGAGATATATCCGCAGACTCTGGGTCCCCAACGGTCCAACACTGTGCCAATGACCAAGGCACAGATGTTGGTGAGTGCAGCGGCGACCGTGAACATCAAATTGAGTCTCAAGTCCTGTTCGGCACACTTGGGGGCGCTGGCATCCATCAAACTAATCTCATCGAGAGGGCACAACTCCTCATAGACACCTTGGGCAATGAGGACGGGCTTGAAAGCGGCGAATCCAAAGATCGGTCCTGCACTGATGACACACCAGAGCACGGCACAAACGACCTGTGCAACCCTCTTCCTGGCTGGCACCTCAAAGAAGTACATGATGTATCAATAAACAAGTGGTTGCAAAAAGCGAAGAACCGAAATGAAAATTCAATTCTATAGGAATCCAATGCAACTACTCAAGGAGGAGTACACGCCGAGAAGGTCTACGTAGATACAAGTCCAGATATAACAACTGCAAGCCGCTATCCATAGTTTTTTTTTCAGACGATAAGATGCTAGAATCTGATTCGCCAAGGCTTGCTGGCAGCTTTCAGTGAGGATTGTCACAATATGTCGAGGGACAAGGTAGGAACAATGTAGAGATGTGTAGTGCATGTTTATCGGGTAGACTTTGTGGGGCACCGAGGCCCAATTTTTACGTGCAACCAGACTAAAATCGTTATCTGTGGAAAATCATGCCGTAGTACGTACGCAACACTAAGACTGACTAGCACCGACCATCGAGCTGGATGAACCAGCCCGGTCTGGGCACCGGCAAGAGGAGATCGGCCTGCCTATACGAAGTGAATCATACTTGCTGCATTAGTAGACGGCCCAGATAGCCGGGAATACATGCTGAGTTTTTCAGTCCTGGGAAAGAAGTTGGGAGCGAGATCGAGGGGTATTACGGAGATGGCCGAAGTAGCCAATAGACACCGGCGAGCTCAAGTGACCGAACGAAGGAAGATCAACGAGTAACAGTAGTATATTACGCAGTGAAAAATGCGATCTAAATAGGTTCTAGTGAGGTCGTGTGCAACTCCCGCGGAAATCCTCGGAAACGACGCAGCAGTGGTGGTATCTAAGATAAGTCTATTGCTATTGACCGGTGGCCCAATCCAGCCATCACGGAGGCACCGAATCTAAACCAGTGCCTTAGTAGGAGCCTTTGGAGCTACACGGAACGACAGAATATCGTTCTTTCCGGACTCAACCTGGTCGTCCATTGAAACTTTCCCGTTCACACCTTCCACGGCTGCAATTGTCACCTCGCCCATGATCGAGCGGGCTACAGAGCTAATCTTGGTTCCCCTTTTCACCAATGTACAGTCGCGGAACACTTTATCGCTGCTGGCTCCCGTGAAAGTCTGGATATTGCGCACCGTAAAGATTGGAATCAGATCTAGCGAGGCAGCAGCCTGTTGTAGCACTTGGACGACACCAGTGGAGCCGAACCGATACAAGACCAAGTCTCTAATGCTCTCGATCCGTTCTTGAAGCACTCCATCCAGCGGTTTCAACCCAGAGTCCGGTAGATCTTCCAAAGTATCCACAAACTCCGTTCCTTCCTCGTATTTAATGTAGTTTTGATCCGCAAGTTTCTTCAGAAACACCTCCGTGAGCGCACTCGTCAGCACAGCTCGGCTATCCGGGTACTTCAACAGGATCTTCGACACGTTCTTGTCAGCGTCTGGATGGTCGATCTTATTCAGGGCCAAAACGGTCGGGAACTTAACCGACATGAAAGCACGGACAACTTTGCTGATCCATTCATTATCCCATGTTTCTAATGGTGGCAAGTCCTTGATGGTGGCTAAAGATCGTGCCACCATCTGTTGGTTGGCACCGTATCCACCGAACTGTGCACGCAGTGTCTCCACGGCAGTACTCTTAGTAGAAGTATGTCTTCGAACAATCGACCCCCACCTCTTTTGCAGGTTGCCCTCTATCCAGAGCCGGATCTCATCTTGCAACCACTGGATATCTTGCAAAGGATCATAGCCCCTTGTCGCCTTACCGTTCTGATCCGTCGTACCACTAACATCAACGACATGGATCAGGGCATCTGCCTGACGAAGATCGTCCAGAAACTTGTTTCCCAGCCCCAAACCTTGCGAAGCACCCGGTATCAAACCTGCTACATCCAAAAGCTCTATGGGAACATGCCTTTTACCATGCTCACACCATCCATAGTTCGGTTTACACTGCTCTTCCTTCCCATACCGACTGCAAGCACAGTCCACCTGTAAATACCCGGTAGCCCTGTTTGGATCGATTGTCGTGAACGGGAACGCCCCAACTTTGGCATTGGCATCCGTCAACGAGTTCAGCGTCGTCGACTTGCCACTGGATGGCTTACCAACGATACCAATCAATGGAGTGTGCATTGCTTTAGAGGTGGAAAATTTACTCCCGAGATCTGTTAGATGGTGTCTCTTCTACACTATGGGAGATCCATCGAGTCCACCCCAATTTAAGCTTATTTGTTGAAACTGGCAGAGTAATAGCAGCTGATAGTATGTGGATATCCCATTTCTAACCCCAGAAAGTGGGGCCTGCTATCAAATATTCCGGGACTCCTTAATCTGCTCGATAACACCTTTAAATGATTAAATCCTAACTCAACTCTATCGGATATGAGCAACTTGTCTGCTTTGAAAAGGTCCATTTTGGGCAACGATAAGTTGAAATTGGAGCTTCGCAGCGACCAAGAACTGCTTCCAAGGGTTATTGAAGCGCTATCTGGCGATACTACGAGCGCCGGTGATGCTGCCGTCATTCTGGAGGCGTTCACAGGGATCGCCAAAGATGGAGGCATCAGTTTCCCGGAAAATACCACGAACGAGCTGGTTTTTGCCGCTTTAAAACATCCAGAGATCGAGCTCCAGTGCCTGCAATCACTAGTGGCACTTGTTGGAGCCTCTGATGGTACCGAGGAGGCGAGCTCCGAGCTGATCAGATTGCTTAGACGTGTTCTAAGAGGTGGCCGGCGCCCTGAACTCGCCAAGGCGTGTGAGGTCATTGAGAGGATCAGTGGACACAAGACTATGCTAGTGCTATACATACCTCTGATGAAACGTGTCGCATACGCAACAGCGCCCCTATTCCGCTACATTCTATCCGCTAACAACACCCCCGATAACCTCTGGAGTTTCGAGAATTGCACCGACGCGGCCGTCCCTCCAGCACAGACACTGTCACCTGAGACTTCCGATACAGCTGAAGGGATTGCCCCGTTGCTGCGGGCCCTTGCCCGTGTCTACAAAGAGGTGGACAATACCCAGCATGCTTTGCAATTGCCGATGCCCCTCAGATACACTCTGATGGCGCTGCTTAGATGCGCCAACACATCGCTACGACTCGCCGCCGCTACTACACTCACCGAGTACACGTACCATCACACATCTGATATCAAGAAGAAAGAACGCACCTACCGTACTCTACTACCGACACTTGTTGCGTTGTCTCAATACCGAGGCGATCCGTCTGCACTCAAACTGATTGCTTCTATCTGTCAGGATTGGACTGGCGCTGCTCCACTGCTGGTGTCATCGAACTTCGCTGACCGTGCTGCATCCCAGCTGGCTTCTCCAAAGCTCAGACACCTGTCACCTTCAGCGGCAGCTCGCACTGCAGACGCTCTACTGGTTCTGTCTGGATTATGTGCAGTCGAAGACGGCCACAGAGACTTGGTTGCACGCTATGACCTGGCACCTCTACTCACCGATACCCTACGTCGCCATGCACGAATTTGCAGCGCTTTAGAATCTACCAATGCGACATCTGCCCTAGGACCTGCCAAAGCCGCTGCAGCAGTGTCTACGAGACTCGCCACTGCCGCATGCTACCTGATTCGGTCTCTGTCACGTTCTGCAAGTATGCTGCGGACTTTCCTTGTTGATATAGATCCAGTTGACTTGCTGATGGACATTCTGCAGACGACTCCGCATTCTCAGGATGACCTCGTACTACGTGCTGTCGTCTTAGGTACTGTTGCAAATCTTGTGGTCGAATTCTCTGCCGTTCGCCAGAGGTTCCTCAAATATGATCTCTACCACATGCTAAGTGGGTTCATCAACGATAATTCACAAAGCCCTGGTCACCTTCTGCTGCGTATAGCTGCGCTTAGAGTCATCAGAAACTCGCTCTACTCGGACGACACCTTCTTCAAGACTGGGTTCATCCGGGAAGGCTGCCTCAACCGGATCTTTGAGCTATGTGAAGACCCCAACGACAGTGTCCAGCAGCAGTGCTTCAACATTCTACGTAATGTTTCTGTGGCATCCGCCGATCATTCTGCTAAACTTGCTGAAGCCTATCAAGATAGCACAGCTCGCAGAATTACCGGTGACCGAGATTTGCTTCAATTTATCAAACGCCACCTCGATGCGGCACAGTCCCCAGAGACTATTGTCGCTATAAACTACGTTCTGGTTCATTTTGCCTCGTCTACTATGCAGAGCAAACTTCTTCTCACACAGAATGAGCCCCTACTGCGCAAACTTCTCTCGTTGCTCGAGGCTCCTATACCGAAAGGTCCATCGGCTCTTCGAGAGAAGCTCTGGCATCTCAAGCTTAGTATTGTGTGGATAGTGACCAATCTCACCTGGCGTGAGGAGACTGGGTCTGATGACGAAGAGGAGATGGATATCGATGTCAGTGAGGATTATACTAGGGCCCGCAACAGAGCTCGGCGTCTGATCGACATGGGCTTCTATACTGCCATCAAAGATCTCAACGGGCATTGTGAGGTGGCCGATTTCAAAGAGAGGGCAAGAACTGCCATTTTCCAACTTGTGTTCCGCAACGGAAGCTGACCCACTTGATAGCCAATAGTTTCGTTCTCCGTTATGCCGCTATCCACTTTGAGACATTAAAAAATTTCCTAATTAGGCCTGGTAAGGAGAATCTGAAACACCAGGATTTGGGTATATAGGCAGCCACTCGCAATATGATATGACACACATTAGCTATCATGTTATTCCTATTCTTTCTTCTGACATGCGTTGCAGCAACAATATCCTATGAAGACCTCTATACTACGATCGTTACCAAGAACTGCATCCTCATCGGTGCCTGCGAAACCTCTACCAAGTACGGCTCCCGCTACGAAACCGTCGTCACCGCCGCCACTACTGTCTCTGGCTCTACCACTACTTATACCACTGCCATGCCAACGACTCTTACTACTTACAGTGTGGTCGAATACGACCCTACTCTGGTGACCGAGAACGGCATTACCACCTGGATGCAGGTGTCCAACGCTATTACTGTCATCGATGGAGTTACCAAGTACATTGTTACTTACTGCGACATCTCCGCTACTACCACTACTACCACGATCGTTACGTCTTCTACCAGCAAGACCACTGTCACCAAAACTAGAAGTTGTGGTGAGGTCTATTCCAAGACCAGTACTATCACTTCTGAAGCTACTGTGACGTCCGGTGGAGTCACCACTACTTCTACTACGACCATCCCTACTACTTTCCTTACCACAAAGATCTGTACTACGTCGACCTGTGTCTCATCGAGCGGTGTGTGTACAGCAGATGCTGATTGCTGTGACACTGCCAACTCGTGTATTGATGGTGGTGGTG
This sequence comes from Pichiaceae sp. JCM 15000, assembly GCA_001950555.1. Lineage (NCBI taxonomy): Eukaryota > Fungi > Ascomycota > Pichiomycetes > Pichiales > Pichiaceae > Pichiaceae sp. JCM 15000. The sequence goes on along the minus strand of BCKB01000004.1, from coordinate 821,018 downwards.
GTGGAACATCGACATGCGGGACTCCGACGACATCTACGACATCCACGACTTCTACGACTTCTACCACGTCTACGACTTCTACCACGTCTACCACGTCTACCACGTCTACCACGTCTACCACGTCTACCACGTCTACCACGTCTACCAC